>JARVJN010000752.1:21190209-21203679 GCA_031763805.1 Argolebias nigripinnis | reverse complement strand
GTCCGTTGAGAAAATTTATCTAAATCTTGCGCCATCGCCATTCATTAAATTAATATTTTAAAAAAGGGTAAAACTTAATAATGGCTGTAATACAGAAAATCCTGTTTATTGTTTCCTTTTTCTTTCTGCAGACAGATTAAATTTTAATAGTGTCATTTGCTGGAAATCCCCTTCAAATATTTTGTGGTAGGCCTTTTAGGCCACATAAGTGAATAAAAAATACTTTTTATTTTTAGCTCAATACTATTTTATTTGATAGAAGTATTTTCATACAGGATCTGTTCAAACCTTCTTTTTTTTTATGGAAAGAGGTTTAAATGTTTATCCCAACATAAAGTTATTTTTTATTATCCTGCTCTGCATCAGAGATGGAGACCAGCTGTTATGCAAAGCTTCCTCCTTTGTGTGAATCCTGGACATGATGCAAACCACTCAATTTATTTGTTCAAATCACAGCGTCATGTTATTTCTGCTCCTCAAGTTTGAAATGTCAAACGAGTATCTCTGTTATAAACTAGACTAATTTACTCGCATTTGTAAATAACACTTTTGTTTCAAGAGGGTTTTTTTTAGTTTAATAAAAAGGTCAGTTTATCTTTATTTTAACTTCTTCACAGTTCATTTAATTCCCTTATTCCTAATTTATCTCAAAATAACTTTATAAAAATAATTTAGATGGATCACAACTGACTAAATAAGATTTTTATTTTAAGTTTTTCAGCTTTGCAAATTTGTTTTAAAAAGCCTTTATGTGCTGTAAACGGTTCAAACATTAAAATTTTTAATTACTATATAATCAAGAATAACGAATAATAACATTAAATAGTAAAACTGGAACAATGATTATTAACATTTTAAACTTAAAATGAGATATGTTCAAACAAAAAAATGTCCACTTTTTCTTGCATTCTGGGGCTTTTTTTTTGTTTGTACTTGTTACTCCAAATTTAAAATGCCGATTTGATTTATCTTTATGTTTTTACGCGCAAAAAGAAAGTGCAGGCTTCAGTTAGTTGTAAATTGAATTAATGGGCTGACGCACATAAACAAGAACAAGTGTCTGCTTTTTATTCCATCAAAAGGGTCTGCAGAAAATGTGCAACACTTGACTGAGGTTTTATCACATCTGTTACAAACTGCGTCCACCCTTCATGTGAAACTCTTCCCTCACCCCCACCCCCATTTTTTTTCTCTTGAATTATAAGGCAGGTCAGGGAGGCGCGCAAACTTGCACTCCATCTCTGCAGACACACTTTGGTTCTTCCTGAATCCTTGGATTTAAAAAAAAAAAAGTGGTTTTATCCACTTCCTGCAGTCAGAGACTCCTGCTCAGAAAGAGGAGGTGGTGATGAGAGAGTAGGGGGGCACAGGAAGAAATCTTTCTGCTCTAAATCGGGCTCACAGAGCTCCGCTTCTGTTCAGCTGCTCAGATCGACGCGCGACGCCAGGAGGACAAGCCCAAAATCCGCAAATGGTTCGGATGGTGCCGCGACTCTTCCTCTGATCCGGGGAGTTCGGGAGACTCTGGAGCAGGCTGCTGGGGGGGTTCATGTACTGGAAAAATGAAGTTTTGTCCCCTCTCTCAGAGGGAAATAAGACTCTGTCGGACGGAATCCCCACAAAGCAGGTACTGACGCTTTGGAGCGCTTGTGCGTAAAAGGCGCATTGCGCGCAATCCTTTTGCGCGCGGGGGGGGTTGGTCTTTAAATATTTGATTTGATGCAGTAAACTTAACGGAACTCAATAATTTAGCTTCTAATTAAAAAAAAAAACCTGCACATTGTTGTTTTCATGTGTGATGTCACAACTCTTGTGTGAGATCAGCTGCTGCGAGGATGGCACGCGCCTCTCCGTGATGAATAGCGTGATTTGCGGTCCACGAGCCCCGCTCTCCCGCTCTCTCTCTCTCCCTCTCAGCGCTGGAGGGAATTAGATTTTAATTACAGCCATTAAAAATCAAATTTGCACTTCTTTTTGGGGGGTGACCCGTCGCCTTCTTCTGATTGACAGTTGAAATTGACACTCCGGGTCCCTCTTATCCGCGCGCGTTTTCAAGCTATTTGTAATTACAGGTAGTTGTCCCCCCCTCCACCACCACACCCCCCTCCACCACTCTGGTGTTCTGGATTGCGAAGACATTACTATTATTCTCAAAGGCATGGGTTAAGGAGAGAGAGAGAAGTAAAAATCAATCCAAATTGAAATGGCTTCATTAAAATGTGCCTTTTGTTGCGGGGGCCCCTAAAGCCCTGAAGAGCCCCCTCTTGTCCCCCCCGCTGCAAAAGCCTCCTGAAGAAGATGATATCTGAACGTTTCCGACCGCTGCTGGGTGGACAGTGACCGCACCACGATGGTGAGCGCTCTGGATCTCCCGGTCACACAGGAATAAATGCGCGTGCAGGGCATTAGAGAGGAGGCTTTTCGTGCGCGTGTGTGTCACTGAGCTGTGCACCTCTTTGCAGTCTCACTCGGACGGAGAGTCCCGGAGGTCCAACATGGAGCGGGAGGACTGCACGCGCTCGTCCCCCAGCAGCCCGTCCACCCCCTCCGCGTGCTCGCCCATCTCCACGAGCAGCTCGGTGCCGTCCGACGGGAAGAACCTGTGCGCGAGCTGCGGGCTGGAGATCCTGGACAGATATTTACTCAAGGTGAGAACCATCATGTGATCATATCATGTGACCTTAAATTTACACAAAAAAAATGTGCTTAATCCACTGAAAAAGTCATGACTGAAATAATTTTGTTATTGATAAGCAGACATTTGTTGACAAAATAAACAAAAAGGCTTTGTTTTCATTGAGTGCGTACCTGCATTCTAGAAATACTTGAGTTTAAAACTGATAAAGGAAAAACCTTGAATATGTTTGATTTCATGGTTCAAACAGACAGTTTGCTTTAATAAAAGTCTCAATTATTGAGCTTTAAAGCTAATAATTAAAAAATGTGCCACGTTTGAAACAGCCATGACTGAAATAATTTTGTTATTGATAAACAGACATTTATTGACAAATAATATTATTGTTTTCACTGAGTGCATACCTGCATTGCATTGAGTTTAAAACTGATAAAGTTAAGGAAAAAAAACTTTAATATGTTTGATTTCATGGTTCAACAGACAGTTTGCTGTAATAAAAGGCTCATTATTGAGCTTTAAAGCTAAAAAATTGAAACAGCCATGACTGAAATCATTTTGTTATTGATAAACAGATATTTATTGATAAATAATATTATTGTTCTTAGTGAGTGCGAATTACTTGAGTTTAAAACTGATAAAGTTAAGGAAAAAAACTTTATTCAGACAGTTTGCTTTAATAAAAGTCTCAATTATTGAGCTTTAAAGCTATAATGTTTAAATCTTTAAAATACAAATATTTGCATGTTAAACTCAACACAGACGAAAAAAATAATAATAATTAACGGAATTACGGAAATGTTTGAGGAAATGCTTTTAATATTTGACCGTTTTGCATCTTTTGCTCTCAGTTAACGCCCTCGTCTTTTGTCGCGTGCCGCTGCGTGCTTCCAATCAAAACAGCCCGCGCAGACGCGCACGTGTGTGTTTTTTCAGGAAGTGTGAAGATACCCCCGGTCCCATTATCGGACAGCGCCTTTTATGCCTTTGTTCTCTGCTGCACGTCCGATAATGCAGGGGAAACACGGCAGGAAGCGCTCTGACTGTTCATTCGGGTATTCAGAGCAACAATTAGCCTAATTCATATCAAATAAAGTCTTTATCCCCAAATAACATACTGCGATAGTCTACAATTTTTAAATACTGTAGATGAAATAATTAGGTTAAAGAAAATGTAAATTAATCGAATAGGCTAGTCTTGTGTATAGCAATCTATTATTTAAATGATTTCGTTGGTTGTGGGGGGGGGGAGGCATCATTTCTTATCATAAATATTAAAATACTACATTAATAAAATAAAATGTTTCTAAAATCATAACCTATTAATATATACTCACCGATACGTTTATGTTTGAAATAATAAAAAAGTATATTGTTTATCATCACAAATATTTATACTTTTGTTTTGGAAAAAAAATGTTATGCTAATTTTCTTCTTCTACTACTTCTTCGCCTTCTTGTTCTTCTACTACTACTTCCGGTTAGTAGCGCTTTTAGCTAGCTTTTTTATTTGTTTTTAAATAATTTATTCTTGCTAGTTGACGAAAAGCTTAATTAATCTCTAATTATTTCCTCAAACTAAAGGTTTTTGATATTTCAGATGCTTTTGAAGTAATGTATGTATTTAATAATATATATAAATATAACTGTTACGGAATTTTATTTCTTAACTTTTTTCGTTTAGGCTATACAGTTCAATTTAATTGAGTTTTTTTAATCAAGTAAATTTTAATTGACAATTAGCAAACAAAAGCAAATACTTGTCTTGAATTTATAGCAGCGTATTAGAAAAAAAATTAATCACACAGGACGTAACTGTACGATTATTGAAAAGTATGTTGGTCATTAGACAGAGCTTTTCAGTTAATCCGAAATTATGAGCCTATGATTTCGCTCGGAATAAAAGAAAAAGAATTTTGTTAAAATATTTTATGGCACGGATAAATGTCGTGTGATGCTGTGAACAAAGCTCCAAAATGACAGTTCCGCAGAGACTCCATGCTGTGTTTTCTCGCGTGCAGGTGAACAACTTGATCTGGCACGTGCGCTGTCTGGCGTGCTCCGTGTGCAGGACGTCACTGCGTCAGCACAGCAGCTGCTACATCAAAAACAAGGAGATCTTCTGCAAAATGGATTATTTCAGGTAGGGTAAGTTTTTGGTCGTGGTTAAAAAATAATAATAATAAAAAAATACCACGTCCTTTACTACCCCCCCCCCCCCCCCCCTTCTCCACACACACGCACAGCGACCCGCATGCTGTCCTTATCATGTAGACCACTTCATTCTGAAAGGCTTTTTTGAAAGAGTGTGTATCAAAATAAAAGTCTGAAGAGCTGAAAGAGCTGAAGTCTTGTTATGGCTATCACAACAAGAGCTTCAACATGAACCTTTAAATTGTCGCCTTGTTTTGGAGGTTATACATGTTTTATGGCTTTAAATATTTTTGACTACATATTTTTTTGTTTTTAAGCTGTGCATTGTGGTGGCTCAGTTGTTAGAGCTGTTGCCTCTCAGTGGAAAAGGTTGCCGGTTCAAATCCCAGCCCAGGACCTTTCTGGGTGGAGTTTGCGTGTGAGTTTTCTCTGGGTGCTCCGGCTTCCTCCCCAAAAACATGCATAGGCTGATAACCCTAAATTGTCCCTATACAAACTGTGGACCTGTCCATGCAGTGTGTTTGCCTCTTGCACAGAAAGCAAGGAGCGGGTATGGATGAATGGAAGTTATGCTTTGTAGTTTGGTTGTTTGTATATATGTTGTGTTATTTAAATGCATTATGTCAGCCTCATTCTTGTTTAGCCTTCAAAAATGAGGTTACCTCCACACACACACACCATTTTACACACATTCGAGGAGTCTTTATCATTAAATGACTGTGTAGGATGCTGCGATTTGAGCGGGAAGGAAATCCACCAAATTCCAGTTCTAAGGTTTTCATCTGAGTTTCATCATCCCACCTAATTTAATTCAATTTAATTATTTTTATGTTTTTCCTTTCAGATGAAATAGCTTCAAACAACTTATAGCTTTATATTATTATTACAGTATTATCATTATTATTGCCAGTGATTAAAATTTTAAATGTGTGTAATTTTTAGTTAATAAACCATTTGTTCAACATGCAAGAATCATGTAATAATTGTAATTTTTATATATATATTTTTTTATATTGAGCATAATATTACTATTCATGCATGTTTGTTTAAAAAGTAATATAAAGACTTGTATCAGTTTGTGTGTGTGTGTGGTACCTGAGGTTAAGTTGGGTTCACACCACCAACAGCATGGTAATAATGTGTTCAGTGGCCTGGAGGAGGTGTGCAAACACACACGCTCATTTGTGCTTAACTCTGTTGTGTTTGAGTGTGAGTGTGTGTTAACTTGGGTGTTTGTCTGATTAAAACCTGACACCAGGCCAGTGCTCTGAGGTTTATAATCACCAGCAATTAGTTGCCCTGCACCCCAACAGACCTCCAGACCAGCAATTAGACATCCCCGAGAGTCTGGCCTGTTCCCGATGTGAATGCAACTTTTATTCAAACCGTAACTTTTGCTCACAGAGACGTGTAACTGCACACTTTCACTTGGACACACACTGATAATGTTAAATATGAAAATGTGAATGTGAAACACATAAATACATTTATACATTACTATATGTTTATTATTACATGTTCATTTATGCAGGCAGCTGCCAATCCTCACAAATTAAGGCCCTCTTTTAAGACTTTTTAAGACTGCTTTCCCATTTAAATGCTCCTTTTAAAATCATCTTATTTGCCTTCAGACCTGAACGTGTGACTATTATACTCTAAACCTGCATTACACCCACCCACCCAAAATTTTAATAACACATCTATAAACCTTTTTGTTCCTTATTACTGCCATTCGTTTTGAAGAATGGTAATAAATAGACAGTGAACATTCATTTATCTTATCAAAGCACAAATTACAAAGATATTTTATATGGTTGTTGTTAGTAAGGTTAAAAAATTGTTTAAATTCCTGCTGCTGTTTCCAAAGTATCAAGTTAGCACATTTTAATGCTTTATTATAACACAGGAATGTCAATGTAAAAGAAGATGATATAAAAGTAGCACAAGTTTATCTGAGGGAATAAAATATATTTTTGCTGAGTGAACGACAAGTCTTGCTCTTAAGCATCAGATCTGTTGTATTTCTGGTGTTTGACGAAATTATTATAATGTTTATTTATTCATTAACCTTTATTTAACCAGGCAAATCCTGTTGAGATCACAGATGTCTTTTGCAAGGGAGGGCCTGAAGGCAGTCTAACATGCATGTTTTTAGTCTGTGGGAGAAAACCCACACAAGCACGAGAAGAACATGCAAACGCCACACAAAAAGACCCCAGGTCCGACCGGGGATTGAACCCAGGACCTTCTTGCTGTGAGGCAACAGTGCTAACCACTGATGCATTGTGCTGTCAATTTTGAAGTTTAGTGCTATGCCCATTTCACTTTCTTAAAATGGTTAATTCAGTATTTGTTTGACGTGAGTTGTGATTTTTGGATGGCTTGAGTTGCATTAACTTTTTAAATTTTTTTTAAATGGAATAGGTTGAAAGCGTTAGGCTCATATGATGCAAAGCTAAGGGTTGATCAGACCAAAGCGTCGCATAAAGTACAAATTTTCACGTTTTATCTAGTTAACAAACACTAAAAACGACACAGATGTTATCACATGTATATTAATTTTACAGTTTGCATGTCCTGCTGTTTGTACGTGCATATTTGATCAACACCTCCGTGTCACAGTGAAAGGCCTTCTGAGTCAGGCAGCGATCACGACGATGCAGCGAGTCTTGGACTCTGCTGCAGGCTCGAGCCTCGCTCGCACCGTTCAGTAAATAAAAAGTGCAATCTGGGTTGCGAGTGGATTTAAACGCCGCTGCGAGTCCAGATCCCGGGGGCCGCTTTCAAACCTCTGGAGATATTTCCTCATCTGTGTCAGCCTCTCATCTGGCTTTGGACTGACAGCTGCTTTAATGGGGCGTAATAGCAGGAAATCAGAGCGGGTTCCCCTCTGTGTTTATGTGTATGTGTGTGCAGCAGCAGGGCGGGGTGGGTACGTCAGCGTATGTATTATTTTTTCTCTTTCGGTTTTGGGTTGGAAGGGTAAGGGGGCAGGATAGAGCCACTGCTGTGGCCCTCAAACATAATGTCAGGCCTTGGGGGTTGATCACACACACACACATATTTAAAACGGTTTCTTTTATCAGCCTTTGCCCCGTTCCCCCTTCCCCGCTTTGCTTCAGTTCATAGAAATATCATCCACGTCTGTGAGGCCACACAGGAAGTTACATTTCGGCTCTAATCAGGGGCTCCCAGGGACATCGGCGCTGTAACCAGAGTTCGTGCAGGTAGTGAACTTTGAGGGTGCAGCCGCATGCTCATTCAAACGCGCGTGAGTGCACTTGCGCGTCGTTTTTTTTATTTAAATTTATTATTTATTATGATTATTCATCACCTATACCCACGTCTGGTTAACTGATTGGGTTTCCATGGCAACGCAGAGAGGGCACAGGCGGAGCGGTTTGGGTTTTGCTAGGAAGCGAGTGGATTGAAATCACAATACGACATCTGTGACACAGTTCAACGTGTTTCAATAAAAAAGCTAAATGTTTTATTCATGCAGAAATGCAGACAAATTTATTTATTTATTTTTATTCAAAGAAGAGAGAATAAAAATACCAAGGGTTTATTTCTGGGCACTCGTTGCAAAGTCATGAAGGGTGGTAAAAATAAATCTTAAAGAAATAAACCAAATATGCTCAATTTATTCTCATATTGATAGTTAATGTGTCCTAAAATAAAATAAATCTAAGCATGTTTACCTGCAGAAACAGCTGAAGTGACTGAAAATAGATCAACGACAGTGTCGTTTATGTTTGGAATGGACAAGTCAGAAAGTTTTTGATATATTTATGCTCAGATTTGTTTAGAAACGTGTGCATTTTCGAACCATCTAGATTGAATTAGACTTGAAAACAGGATGCATTTCACCTGTTTCTCTGGAAATATATAACAGATAAGATCTTTTTTTTTCCCAGGCGCTTCACAAAATGCCACTTTTTGAATATTTCAGACTGAAATTTGCTGTCATCAGCAGCTTCACCCTCATATTTTCACCTAAGCCTCTTTAATTTTATACTTGTGTGATTTATCCATATTTGCACCCGCTTTGAATGTTATCATCCATTAAATGGCCGTTATTAGTTGTTATCATCCGCATAGGTTGCGTTCAGACTGTCCCTCCTCTACCCCCTAAGTTCAAAGGTACGTTCTTATCACTGATAACAGGGTCAGGGGGGTTAAGTTTAGGGTCAGTGCTCTGGGTCAGGTGTAAGGTTAGGTTTAGGAAAAAGGTTAAATAAAGCTAAAAAAAAAAAAACCCCAACAACTTCCAGTTTTAGAAGTGGGTGAAGCTGCATATTATCAGCAATAATAATGCATGATTAAACCTACCAGGAGGTAGGAGGGACAGTCTGAATGCAACCTATGAGGATGATAACAACTAATATCTGCCATTTAACGGCTGATAAGTATTTGTTGAATGTAGATTGATCACATGACTCAAGCTTCTATAAGGTTTTCAGCAGACTCAGCTCAGTGCTTTGTTTACAGTGAGTGCAGTCCCACATTTCAGAAAGGCATATCGATATACAGGTAGTCCCCGACTTACGAGCACATCGACATACGAGGTTCCAGACCTACGAGCTGACTAACGAACAGTAAAGTTGTACAGAACATACAGAAAATACAGCACCGGTATGTGTTTTTAGATGAAAGTGTGTTAGCTAACCGTTTGTAAACAAGTTTCTGAGCATGTTTATGAACTAGTATGTACGTTTGTGTTGAAAAACGAGTGTTCGTAGTAGCGCTAGCATAAATTTTCCGACTTACGACCGAAAATCCGGACTTACGAGCGACACGTGTTTCGGGTTCCGACATACGAGATTTCGTCTTACGAGCACCTCACAGGAACGGAACTCGCTCGTAAGTCGGGGATCACCTGTATTTATGTAGCACAAAGTCACAGCAGAAGTCATCTCAGGGCACTGGACTGAAACATTCACATACATAAAAAGTCAGTTAATAAGGTTAGGTATCCGAGGAGCCATTAGACTGCTTTGTTTAACTTCATCACAGACGCTCATCTTGAGCAAGCACGGTGGTGACAGTGGAAAGGAAAAAAACTCCCTCATGAGGAAGAAGCCTCCAGCAGGACAAGTGGCCGTCTGCTTTGACTGGCTGGGTTTGAGAGGAACAGATACACAACGGCAGGTCGAGAATCACGTTAAGATAAAAATAGTATCAAATAAAAACTATTCAATTTTAACAATTCATTTAAGGAAATGTGGTCAGTTTGTCCTCCAGTAGTCTAAGCCTATGGCGGCATAACAATCCAAACCTAACTATAGGATTTATCAAAAAGCAAAGTCTTGAATCCGGTCTTAAAACTGGCCAATGTGTCAGCCTGTTGGACAGAAACTGAAAGTTGGTTACACAACAGAGGAGCCTGATAACTGGAAGTTCTTCCTCCCATTCTGCTTTTGGAAACTCTAGGAACCACAAGTAAACTTGCAGTCTGAGAGTGAAATGCTCTGTTAGGAAATTATGGAACAATAAGATCTGTAATATAAGATGGAGCTAGGTTGTTGAGGGCTTTTTAGTTATAAGTAAGATTTTGTAAGTAAGAGCATGTAATGTTTGACATTTCTTAGGAACTAACTTTTTTGTAATACCCAAAGATAAACTCAAAAAGCAATTTTGTAAATGTCACCATTTGCGTTAATTGTTCAATTTATTTGACATTTTCTTTAATTTCTTTGTTTTTCCTTTTCATGATTGTGACGTGTTCTTCAACCTGCCGAGGGAATACAAATGTTAAACTGCTTGTATGTATTTGTTCATATGGAGTAAACATTTAGAAATAAAATTGGACTAATGTGATTAACCTTCCAATTTCCTATTTAAAGCCTTGCCCTCCCACACCCGTCAAATTTTCTCTTGACTCATTGATTTCAGCCTGAAGGTAGGATGAGCGTACTGCTGCAGAAGGATGAAACACTTCCTGAGGGATATGGACATGATTGTAGCAAAGACGGAGAAATTACAGCTTGTTAAACAATTTGCAGTTTGTATGCCCTGAAGACTAAAAGAGGGTGTAGTTCTGATTGGAAGGAAGCAGCTCAAATCCGCAAAAGACCCGAGGAAAGTGAAAAGGATAACACTTTTCCCCTGGTCAACCACCACTACTGAGAAAAGGCACTTTAAAGGATCTCTCACTTTGAACCCCATACGAGGCAAAGAAAAAATAAAATAAAAACAGATGCCTTTAACGATGTCAGTGATCCGAGTTCTACAGTCAGCTATGGGAGTGTTTTAGAAACTGATGTTTGATCTCTTCATGGATGCGGACCTTTAGGAAAAGTCGAATTACATTTTTAAGAGCCTAGCATTCCCTGAAGGAAAGCATATTGATTGCCATATGTGTACCAGAGTTTTGTAAGGGTTTTGATAAACTTTGAAAATATCATGTGAAATGTTATACTACTACTGTACTTCCTTTTCTTCTTCTTTCAGCTTTTCCCTCTTCTTCAGTGTTCAACACAGCAAGTCATCCTTCTCCATTTCACTCTGTCCTCTGCATCCTCTGTCCCAGGGGTCTGCAACCTTTACGATCAAAAGAGCCATTTCTGCCCCTTTGTTCACTAAATTAAACGTGTCCAGAGCCGCAATACCTGCTACAACTGGGATTCTCAACTGGTGGCCCACAGACCACTTTAAGTTGGTTGGAGGACGTTTTTCTGGCCAGTAGGGGTGATTTTATAAAACAAAAAATATCTAATGATTTTTAACATTTATTGATATTTTTATTTTTACATTTTAAGATAAAATAAAAGGTGAGAGTATTGTAAAGAAGGAAAAATTAATATACATTAGTTTTTGCCCATGTTTCCAAAAAGTAAAACGATAAACTGTGCAGGCCTATGTTTTTTTTTACTATAGAAAAATTAAGTACGGTATCCTACTTAAAACAAATAAAGCGCAAAGTAAAAGTGAGTATGTTTTACTCCTTGTAATGTAGGAAAACTGCTCAAATTAGTCCTTTTAGTTGTTAAAACAACCAATAAAATTCAGTTTTATGTCAGTTTGGGTCAAAGCTCGAAAGAGCCGCTGCAGAGGGACCAAAGAGCTGCATGTGGCTCCAGAGCCACAGGTTGCAGACCTCTGCTCTGTCCTCACTCAAACTACTGCATCCATACAGCTCCTCTTAGTCTTCTTCCTGGCAGCTGCATTTCTAACATCCTTCTACCATTATACCCACTGTCCCTCCTCTGGACATGTCCAAACCAGTCTGGCCTCTCTAACTTTATCTCCCAGTTGTTCAACCTGTATTGTACCTCTGATGATCTCATTCCTCATCCTTGTCACTCCTAAGAAGAACCTCAATATCTTCATTTCTGCCACTTCCAGTTTTGTCTCGTCTTTTTCTCCATGTCTCTGTCTCCAGACCATACAACATAGCTCGTCTCATGGACTGTAAATGTTTCCTTTGACCTTTGCTGACACCTTTTTGTTACAAAATCACTCATCCACTCCATCCTACCTGGACTCTCTTTTTCACCTCTTTACCACACTCACCATTTTCCTGGATAGTGGACCCCAAGTATTTGAAGTCCAGCACCGCTGTGACCTCTGATCCTTGTAGCCTCATTGTTCTACCAGCCTCACTCTCATTCACACACATGTACTCTATCTTATTACGGCTGACTTACATTCCTCTTCTTTCAAGTGCATATCTCCACCTCTCCAAGTTCTCTTCCACCTGTTCCCTGCTTTCCCCAGAGATCAAAATGTCATCTGCAAACATCATAGTCCATGGGGATTCCTGCCTGACCTCATCTGTTAGTCGGTCCATCACCAGAGGACAAGAAGGGGCTCAGAGCCGATCCTTGATGCACTCCAACCTTCAACTTGAAGCTATCACTCCTACAGCACATGTGACATTTTATATAATAATGTTAAATGTCACAAAATGTATGTTAACAGACCCCAGCTTACACCACATTAAATCTGTAACACTAAGTTATAGTCACTTTTGAATTGGCTCATGTTGGTTAGCTGTAGCAGCCATCTTCAATTGGGTTTAATTAGTTGTAGACATGTGCACAATGGCACACATCACAATTCAGTGGTCCACAAAACTTTATTAATTTAAATCCAAATAGTCCATGGCAAATTCATAAACAAAAAATATTTCACATTCTTCAGTTCTCAGAATATGAATTGGCAATAGTCCCAGCCAGTATCACACCAAATCAGGTCACCGTCTGTAAAACTGACATAGCTGTAGATATTTTTGTTTCATAAGTCTGGTTGGTTCTGGCAGTCATTTGGAATCAGTTTGACTCCATCTAGCAATCAGTTGTAGTACATTTGAATTTTTTTTCTCTGCAAATGTATTCAAAACTTATCCAGGATTTCTTTATTGCCGTGTTCACTGACCAGGCAGCTGAGTTAGATTTTGTGGCCGGAGAATTTGAGGTTTCTCCAACGTTCTGAGTCAAAATTCTGAGATTGTGTGACCTTCTCTATATACAAATGGAAAGAAACAAAAATACTCAGGATATATTTTTTAAGTAGAAATGTTTGTCTCCACTTGGGCGTGGCCTGCTGCCTCCCACCTTAACTCAGGCTTCAATCTCTCTTCTGTTAAAGAAGGATAAGGATCCTACTGCTTGCGAGTCTTATAGACCCCTTTCACTCTTGAATGTGGATTTTAAGATTTTGTCTAAAGTACTCGCAACTCG
>JARVJN010000752.1:21067864-21085766 GCA_031763805.1 Argolebias nigripinnis | reverse complement strand
TTAATTTACTAACTAAATATTTGACTTGCAAGTTTTCATTCAACCTTTATTTATACAGGTTAATCCCTTTGAGCCTCTGGGACTCATTTAAGTTACGTAAGTTAAGTTATTTGTGAAGTATTTCATTTGTAAACTAAATATTTAGCTTGTAAATTAAATATTCAGTTTGGAAATTAACTATTTAGTTTGGAAAATAAATATTTAATATATAACTAAATATTTAGTTTACTAACTAAATATTTGACTTGCAAGTTTTCATTCAACCTTTATTTATACAAGTTAATCCCTTTGAGCCTCTGGGACTCATTTAAGTTACGTAAGTTAAGTTATTTGTGAAGTATTACATTTGTAAACTAAATATTTAGCTTGTAAATTAAATATTTAGTTTGGAAATTAACTATTTAGTTTGGAAAACAAATATTTAATATATAACTAAATATTTAATTTACTAACTAAATATTTGACTTGCAAGTTTTCATTCAACCTTTATTTATACAGGTTAATCCCTTTGAGCCTCGGGGACTCATTTAAGTTACGTAATTTAAGTTATTTCTGAAGTATTTCGTTTGTAAACTAAATATTTAACATGTAAATTAAATATTTAGTTGGGAACTATGACATTTATTAATGTATACATAACATGATGAAAATATGACTTTGGGGAAAAAAAATTTATTCTTATTTTTCCAAAATATTGTTGTTAAATTTTGATAGTGTAACTTTACAAACGGCACCCGAACAGGTTTGGTGGTAAGATCACATAATGATGTGAAAGAATCGATGAACACGGATCCTTTGGCCCACATTTACTTTACTCCATGGTCAGCTGATGAGTTTAGCAGAGGCAGATCCCTGCTAACCTTCAGCACTATCTGATGACTGAGGGATTGTTTGGATTCAACCCATTGTCTCAGGGATCTCCCTCTTGTAGACTGTTCATCCGACTAACGCTGGGGGGGGGATTATATATTTTTTGCCTGCATTCGAATGTGTCCCCATTTATCCCTCTGGTAAGATGTGTTTCTTTCTTTAAGTTGTGAAGCAGATGGAAAAAGTCATCTGAGTGTGCATTTTGTCTGGGTAAATTCTAGCTTCTTGCTGGAGAATTTGGAGGTAGCTCGTTCAGAGCTGTGTTGGACGCAGCGCGAGCTTCATCGCTGAGCCAAAGAGGGAGCAGACAAGGGACATTTGGCAGGAGAGAAGAGAAAAAGAACCATCATGGGTGCAAAAAAAGAAGACGTGGAAAAGTTCCTCAAGGAGAATCCTGAGTTTGCTCGAAAGTACTTTGCCAAAAAGATGAGCCCTTCTTCCTTATCAAAGGTATCAGGACTCCAGGAGAAACAGATCGACTTCGGCCACTTTCAGGAACTAATTCAGGTAAACCTTTCAGTTTTATTTGTTGAAACAAACACAGACACACAAATCACGGGTTTACATTTCTCTCATTTCCAAGGTTGAAGAAAGCCTAATAATGTACGACCTGATCAAAGACATGCAAGAGAACGTCAACATGGAAAAAGTGGTCTTCAAGATCCTGAAGCGGCTCAGCGCTCTCATCCACGCTGACCGCTGCAGTCTGTTCATGTACCGGCAGCGCAACGGCATCGGAGAGCTCGCCACGAGGCTCTTCAATGTCAGCAAGGACTCGGTGCTGGAGGACTGCGTGGTGCCACCGGACTCTGAGATCGTCTACCCTCTGGACATAGGAATAATTGGCAATGTGGCCCTCACTAAGAAGACTGTTAACATCAAAAATGTTAAAGAGGTAAAGAGAAGCAGGGCCGCTTGGGGTTTGGTTAGTTAGAGCAACCACAGTACTCTAATGTATATGTCTCAAAATCAAGGCATGGGGGCCAAATGTGGCCCTCGTTGACATATTATCTGGCCCCCGAGATGTTATGTGAAATGTAAAATAATTCTATCTCTTGAATTCTTCCTATAATATTTGATTACGATGTTGAAAGCACAACAGAGAACATCAAATGAGACCAATCAAACTCTTGACCTGTGACCAAGAAAAGATGTTGGGTATCTGATATGAGTTAATGTAGTTTCTGAAATTGGCCCTTGGTTTGAAAAAAGTTTTAATTTTGGACCCTTTTGTAAATGAATTTGACACCCCTGCAAAGAGCTTAAGACGATGAATGAATGGGGTGCGGATATTAAGCATGTCTAGACATGTTTGCAATGGTGCAGTTCCTGATATTACCACTAGGGGACAACTACTACCTAGGTCTAATACTGTACAGTATTTTAAACTAATGTTTAAGTGTAATCTATTACGTCGTTACTAAATTTGCATCATATTTTCTACTTGACAAATTACAGAAAACAGAGGCTAAACTGGCTTAAAGTAAAATTTTGCTGATAAAATTTTAGACAAAAAGACAAAACAACCACAGCAAAACGCACGATCTGAATAGTTTACTTCTTCTACAGGATGTGAAAAAGTAAGAGTTCAAGCTTGCAATGCTGTACAGAGACACTATCTTTACTAAAAAGCAATTACAAGGAAATGTATTTGATCTACAAAATAAAATATGAGTAAGTATTCAACAATGTGCAGCGGTAAATTCAAAGTAAAAAGATTTTGGGTAACAAAAGCCCAAGTTTAAAACACAGTTTGATTAAAATGATAGTTCAGATCTTTTGAAGTGGGAAATTTTTTTTTTGGAACGGTTACGGACAATCAATATCTTACTTAGCTCTGTGAATGCTATTAATTTGGAGAATTAGATTTTTAACTCTAATCAAAATAATGAGCTAATGGCTAGTTTGAATGTTGCTGCTGCTCTAAAACGACTCAAATCTATAATTTGTAAAGAGGTTTATGCATATGCTATTATTTTTTTTATATTTCATTGACGTAGAATATAAAATATAGAATTTTAGAGTTTTTGAAAACACAGTGGCAATCTGCGGAATCTTTGACAGGAATATTATTATATTTCTGCTGGAATAACTGGTATTATGAAACTTGTGACAAAACAATATTTGTAATATTATTGTGAAAATTTTGAAATTGGAGCCGTTTGAAGACAGTGTGGATCTATTTTTATTTTGGCTCCACTTCTGTTTAGTCAAAATTAAAACTTAGTTTCTCCAAATTGAATTCACTTAGAGTTATCTGCAGCAGGTAAGATAATAAATGCTCATGTTCCTTCCACAGACTTTAACAGATTTGAACATTCTCTTCAAAGGTGTGCATATTGAGATGCTATTTGTACACCTGAGCTAACGTTTTTACCATTTGGCTACAGGCTTTTAATTAATCTGCATGTTTTCATGAATCATTTTAACCAAAACTAACTGGTTGTAAACCAGTAAGAGAAAAGTTAGCCTATCATAGTTGCTATACTTGATCAAGTGTGTGTGTGCATATCCCCTTATCAGACTTAATCCATTTATTTTCAGATCATCAGCCTCAGTTGTGACGGTGGATTAGACGCCTCTGGCATTTAGTCAGCAGGAATCTAAAACAGATCAAAACTACAGTAGTTGGCTTCACTTTCAAATGTCACGTTCATAATGAGACATAATGAGGTTTTTCTAGTCTATTTAAATGTAAAGATAGTTTCAAATTAAAATCATCCATGACCTTTACATTCATAATTGTGGAGCTGGCACATAAAATGACCTGCTGTGCAATAATACTTTTAAAAACCTTTGTTGCATTTGAAAATAACCTGTGTTTGTTCTTTCTGTCTTGTTCAGAGCCAGCACTTCAGCTCATTTGTAGATGAACTTACTGAATACCAGACCAGGAACGTTCTGGCTTCTCCCATCCTCAACGGCAAGGACATGGTGGCAGTGATCATGGCTCTGAACAAAACCACAGGACCGCATTTCACCGCAGAGGATGAAGATGTGAGTGGAGGCCTAGAACTCAAAATAAAATGACATTTTATGAACAAGTTGAAAATTGGTGCCCCCAGCACCCCTTTGCCTTAAAGATTAAAATATTGAGGTAACTTTGTATCATATGGCGTTTAGATGATCAAAACAAAATATCCTGTTTGATGCCTCAATAAGAAATTCTCTTATTAGCAACAAAGACAAAACAAAGAGACAAAGAAATATAAAAGCATTCTATATAATATTGTTTCCTAAAATCTCAAGTTCTTTTTGCATGTCAATAATTAGAAAAATATTTAATTAACCAATATGAAGAATAATTATGAAGCATTTACTACAATAGTGCATACTAAATAAGTGGGCCCAAGTATTAAATGTTAAATAATTTAACATTTATGTTGTACATTTAGCAATTTGGTTGCAATGTGTATTGTTTTCTGGTTTGTGTTTGCAGCTCTTTCTAAAATACCTGAAAATTGCCTGTCTGAACCTGAAGATCTTCCACTTGAGTTACCTGCACAGCTGCGAGACACGAAAAGGACAGGTATCAGATTTCAAAGCTTGTCTTGTTCCAAGTTTCTGGTATAAATCCAGAAATATGCCATCACTGTTTATAGATTATTGGTGTACTTAGCTCTCTTTTTGTTTTGTTTCCTAGCTGCTATTGTGGTCTGCTAACAAGGTGTTTGAAGAGCTGACGGACATTGAGCGACAGTTCCACAAAGCCTTGTACACGGTTCGAGCCTACCTCAACTGCGACCGCTACTCCGTAGGTTTACTAGACATGACAAAAGAAAAGGTAGAGTGCCATTTTTTATTCTTTAGCCTTAATTTTAGCTTGTGGATCATTGCTAATAAAGTAATGACTGGTGGCCATCGCCTTCCAGGAGTTTTTTGACGTCTGGCCCGTTTTGATGGGAGAGCAGCCACCTTACACCGGCCCTATCACTCCGGATGGCAGGGTACGTTCTTTGGCTTAAATCTTTGGCATTATTAGTATCCATACTCTCTTTTGTAATATATTAATAATCAACCGCTGTCAAGAAAGGCAGGTCATCATGCATTTGCTTGCATGTCCCCAAAATATTTTTTTTATTATTTACTTTTATTAAACCTTTCTTTAGCCAGACATTGAGATCAATATCTCTTTCACAAGGGTGACTGGCCAAAAAAAAGTCAGCAGCACACGTCATAAAAACAAGACAAGTAACAAGATAACAGATATATAAAAACATACAATATGACAGTAAAGGGCAATGGTTGTAATAATAATAATTTAAAACAATGATGATTTAAGATTTGAAACAAAGGGACTGTTGACAAGATATCCTTTGTTGATTTCTTTTTAAGTTTGCAAAAATCACACAAAAAGCAAAGTAACAATTTTTGACAGTTGTAATTCAGCTTGCAAGTCATTCCAAACTGAGGGGACAGAAAGGCTCAAAGCTTTCTTGCCCTTTTCTGTTCGCACACGTGGAACATAACGATGCAAACAGTCCTTAGAGCATAAGGCATAACTACTGTCCATTCTTTAATAAGAGTACATAAAATAATGTGGAAGCAGGTCAATAAAAAACTTATACACCAAAGTCATCCAGTGTACACATTGCCTGTTATAAAGGTAAGATATACTGGTTTCAAGATAGCGATCACAGTGATGAGTAAGATAGCTACAACCAGTAATAAATCTTAATGTACAATGGTACACTGGATTTAAGGAGTGTAGACAGTTGTTTGAAGCACATATATAGACAATATCTCATAAGCTAGTGGCAAAGTTGTGATCAAAAGCATAGCTAAGGGAGAAACATGATTTGTTTCTGAAGTAGAACCTGAGCTTCACCATTAATTTGGAGATTACTGTAGGTGTTTCACATAAAACTTGAAAGAAAGTTCCTCGTTGATATTTAAGCCCAGGTACTTATAATGGAGACCCTCTCAAGAACTTTACCATGGGCAGTTTTTATTAGAGGGATATTCTTCAATGTGACAGACTATTTTGAAAAAAAAAAAAAAACCATGTTAGATTTATCAGCGTTTAAAACTTATTTTATTTACTCAAGACGAATCTGCACCTCATCAAAAGCAGCCTGAAAAAATGTAAATGCCTGAGCAATTTAATTAAAACAACAGTAAATTACACAATCATCAGCATGACAGGAGGCATTTTGCACATTTTTACACAGCACAGTAAATTGTAAATAAGATGGGCCCCAAGAGAGAGCCCTGGGGTACACTGTTTTTTTTTTACCGTAAGAAAACTTGAACTTACCCCAGCCATCTGTACACATTACGTATGTCCTATTTGCCAAATAACCTACAAGTACAAACCAATAAGATGCTTCTTTGGAGATGCCCAATTTGAGAAGGATATTAAACAGAATACCGTGATCCACCAACTTTTCAAACTCTTTTGCCAAAATACACAATTTAAACTATCTCACAAACCACTAGATGGGTTTTAATGGAACTCTCAGACAGAAATTATTGGATATATATGGATTCAAGACGGCAAATTAACCACATTAAACTTTTAAAATGTGGCTCTAACTTGGTCAATTTTACAGACACTGAGTTAGAATTTGGTGTGGTAGTAGCTAAGTCATTACCAACACAAACTCTGAACAATAAGTTATTAAACACGATATTTGCCTAAACCTTTTGGCAGGGACTAAGGTGGTGGATGTTGTGCATTCCTTCAGGGGATGCTGCTTTCATTTGAACATATAATTTGTGTCTAATCTCAAATTAATTTGTCTTGTAGGAGGTAAACTTCTACAAAGTGATTGACTACATCTTGCATGGAAAAGAAGAGATCAAAGTAATACCGTAAGCAAAACCGCTTTTATTGTGTGTGAGAATTCAAGTGATTCAAGATGGGAAACGGTGTTTGCACTAATTCACAAGTGATCTAATTATGTTTTAGATGCAATATGTGCTCACAGCTGCTAACTGGCCTCATGCTCTTTTGCCACGCAGAAATCCGCCTGCAGATCACTGGGCCTTGAGCAGCGGCCTGCCCACTTACGTTGCTGAGAGCGGTTTTGTGGGTTTCCTTTCATTTCTCCGCGATTAGCAGCAGAATAATTTATGATTGCATTAATACATGAACTGATCCTCCTGCTCCCTTTCTGCTCCTCAGATTTGCAACATTATGAATGCAGCTGCTGATGAGACATTTAAGTTTCAGGCAAGAGAGACTTATTTACCATTAATAGCGCCAAAGTTTTCTTAGAAACATATACCGTGAGTTTATTCTTTTCGCCACAGACAGAAGCGCTGGACGACAGTGGCTGGACCATAAAAAACGTTCTGTCGCTCCCGATTGTCAACAAGAGGGAAGAAATAGTTGGCGTGGCAACTTTTTACAACAGAAAAGATGGAAAACCTTTTGATGATCATGATGAGCAGCTCATGGAGGTAACATTAGCCTGACTTCAGATGAATACCTTTTTAATCCTCTGAACAAATGATTCATCTACTCATATCACCTTATTTTTACAGATGAACTGTAGAACTTGCTTAACATAGGTTTGTGAATTATTGTGCCCTAATACAGTTACAGAAGTTTTGAAGTTTATTTCTCTGATTCTTAGGCTTTGACTCAGTTTTTGGGGTGGTCAGCTCTGAACACGGACACTTACGACAAAATGAACAAGCTCGAGAACCGGAAAGACATCGCTCAAAACATGGTTCTCTACCACGTCAAATGTCGAGATGATGAGATTCAGAATATTCTGGTGAGTACTGCCCTTTTGAATTAAAAATATAAAATAAAATAATTAATTGATTAGCAAAAAAAGAGGTTTCTAACCATCAAAACACAGCAGAAACATATCAGTTCTGCTGGAGAAGTCTGAATTGTTCTAATTTTATTTAATCTAAATCCTTTCTCAGAACATCCATTTACTATTTCTGATTTGTCCATACGCTTTGGCAAGTTTCAATGTTTCAACTCTTTAAGTAACATTTGTTTGTTTTCCCCATGTTGTGTAGAACACACGAGATGTCTACGGCTGTGAACCCCAAGAGTGTGAAGAAGAGGAGCTTCTTGAAATCCTGGTACTGCCCTTGGGTTTCCAAGCTTTTTAGAGAAAGTCAAAGTTCTAAGAGTAAAATGAAGCGTTTAAGAATTGTTTTTAAATCAGAACTGTCCATTTTCTAGTGTCGTGTACCTAGACTGGCTGTTCTTTTTCAATCTTCTTCATGTTTTATTTTCCACACCCATCTTTCAGAAAAAAGACCTGCCTCCGCTCATCAAGAAATTTGAGATCTACGAGTTCCGCTTTTCGGATTTCAACTGCACAGAGATGGAGCTGGTGAAGTGCGGGATCCAGATGTACTATGAGGTCGGCGTGGTCAAGAAGTTCCAGATCCCTCAAGAGGTAATGCGGACCCATGGGTACGCAGCATTGCTTTCTAACTGTGTGTAAATCTGCTTCGGGAAACCAATTATCTGTTTTCCTCTCAGGTGCTGGTTCGCTTCATGTACTCCATCAGTAAAGGCTACAGAAAAATCACTTACCACAACTGGCGTCATGGATTCAACGTGGGGCAGACCATGTTTACACTACTAACAGTATGAGCTTATTCCTTGTATTTACCTGTAATACCAACAGATTCTTATATTTTATTGTGTTTTAGTTTGTGTGTGCAAAAACCTAAAAACAAACATGATCATTATTGGTTTCTAAATTGTAGACATTTCTTTGTTTGGATCGTTTGTGTGCCTTTACACAATCAGACAGGACATCTGAAGCGATACTACACTGACCTGGAGGTGATGGCTATGATTACTGCTGGTTTCCTGCATGATATAGACCACAGGGGGACAAACAACTTGTACCAGGTCAAGTAAGTGGAATCAGTCCTGTAATTGATACAATCTAATAGATTATTTCTTATCCCCTTTAATATGACCCTTAAAGGTAAACCACCACTGATTGCAGACAAACTAAACTATCAAGTTCCTCAAATACAACTCATATAAGCATTTTCATCTTTGGAGCCAAAATTAGTCCCGAACGTTTCTCTTAATAAATGAAAATATTGGGAGGGATGGGTGAATAGCACAGTTAAATGCAGTTCCTTCAACCCAGATCAGTCAGGATCTTACTATTACAGAAAATGTGTTATTTTGTCCCCACTTCTTGGTTATGTTTAATGAAACACACTGTAAAAACACTTTGCATCTTCCTAGTTGGGTTTAGGCTGTTATACTGCTTGGTTAGAGTCAATTAAACACTTCAATTAGGGCAAAATCTATTTGGCTGCAATTTCCCCCTCTCCTGGCTTTTTACAAACAATAGAACTACAATTTCAGGATTGTAAATCAAAGCTTATATGGTCAGAAAAAGAACATAGTAGAGCTAACAAAATCTAAATCCCACGTACTATACCACTGTATGTTAGAAACCATCTTAAGACATCCTGATGTATTTTTTTGTTTCAGTCAGCAACCCATTTTTCCTTGAAGCCTTTTATTTAGAAAGAAGTTGCACTGCTCTTTGTACAAAATTTGGTTATGTGCACTTTTTTAGTGTACCAAAATAACTGGTGGCTACATTTAGGAAAACAGGGCTACCAATGTCCTAAATTAGAATCAGAATCAAAATCAGAATAATCTTTATTACCATTGTACCGAGATACAGCGAGAATATGTTCGTACAGTCACCTGAAAGATGGGCCGAGTGCATGTAGCTGCTGCTACTGGAGCGAGGCCTCATCCTTTTCAGAATACTTTTTTTAGATAGAAAAGGTGGAAAATCCATAAGGATAGGATAGTGGCATTACAAAAAAGATCTCTT
Source organism: Argolebias nigripinnis (assembly GCA_031763805.1). Classification (NCBI taxonomy): domain Eukaryota; kingdom Metazoa; phylum Chordata; class Actinopteri; order Cyprinodontiformes; family Rivulidae; genus Argolebias; species Argolebias nigripinnis. Next base: position 21,076,104 of record JARVJN010000752.1, on the reverse strand, counting down.
CACACCTTGCCCTATCAGGAAACAATTTAAGTCATCAAAAATCTCTGGGGGTGGGGGGTCGTGATAGACAAAGCTTTTCCTTAGTTTACACATTTCCCAGGAGAAATTGATATGCCGACCTGTTTTCGAGGCCAACAAGGGGAGTCAGATTCAGATAAGCCATAATTATTGATTTTCTTCAGGCAGACTGTTCTTCTCAGCCTCGAACCCTACTTTCAAGATCAGAAATGGCCAACTTAGGGTGCATTCTATACTGGTCCATGCTTACGAGCCCCTCCAAGGTAGTTTCCAACGGGCTGGCGTGTCCCAAAGCTGCAAGTGGCCTGCAATTCTCACAAATCACTTCCATCTTATGGTTTAGCTTGTAAATCAGCTGAATTGGGCTTTCAAAATGGCTAAAAATATAAAAAAATTGCTAAATAAAGTGGAACTGATCATTTTTAAGGCTTGTTCAGAGGGCTATTGTCTCATACTGATGAAACGGTAACAGCTGAAAGTATTAAGGTTAAACTAACTGAAATTTGAGGACTTTGTTTACTCCAACAGGTCTGGTAATCCTTTGGCCAAGTTACACGGCTCCTCCATCCTGGAACGACACCATCTAGAGTTTGGAAAGTTCCTTCTGGCTGATGAGGTATAAAAAATAAAAAAAGTTGACTAAATAAAATAATACATTTAACAAGTTCACAACTTTACAGTCCCTAAATATGGCACGCCAACGTCTGCCCCGATATTTCTGCAGTCATTGAACATCTACCAGAACCTTAACAGGCGGCAGGTAGATCATGTGATTCATCTCACGGACATCGCCATTATCGCCACCGATCTGGCTCTTTATTTCAAGTCAGTGAGGTTTCTTATCTCCTTTCCATTTGTTCACATATTCGGCTCTTACTTTTCAGGAAAGGAAAACAATAAAATGTTTTTTCTTTCTTCCTCTTGCACCGTCTCAGAAAGAGAACCATGTTCCAAAAGATTGTGGACCTTCGACATACATATGAAGACGAGAAGAAATGGGTGGAATTCATGTCTTTAGAGACAACCAGAAAAGAGATTGTCATGTAAGTTCAACAAACTGTGTTTATTGATGCCGTGCTTTTACTGAAACTGGAATTTTTTCATCGTTTCAGGGCCATGATGATGACAGCCTGTGACTTGTCAGCTATTACAAAGCCTTGGGAAGTGCAGAGCAAGGCGAGGCGTACAAAATTAACAATTGAGCAATAAGTAATGGTGTGTGACTTAAAAGCTGGTCAAAGGTGGATAATTGTTTGTCTTACAGGTTGCCTTGTCTGTGGCTGCAGAGTTTTGGGAGCAGGGTGATTTGGAAAAGACTGTACTGGAGCAACAACCCATTGTAAGTCAGCAAGTTGGAATAAAAACAAATTGTTCTCGAGTACCTGTAGCTGACCAATTAGCTAGTTTAATAAATTCATACATAATTTCTAAAGAGAAACTTGCCAACTAAATTATTGCAAAGTCATTCAAAGGGATGGCGATCATTTGAGATAGTGAAGCCATGAGGCTAAATTATGGGATTAATAAATGATGTCAAATCCTGATTTAATTCTGTCTTTCACCAGCCTATGATGGATAGAAACAAAGCGGCAGAGCTTCCTAAGCTACAGTGTGGTTTTATAGACTTTGTCTGCACGTTTGTCTACAAGGTAATGTATAGCATTACATTACATTTTCATGCATCCTCAAAGCAAGGCATGCTGTTTATTGTCTTTTGTAGCTTTCCAACTCTGGGTTCAGTACAACATTTTGGGGTTGGACAGACATTTGCAAATATCTTTTTGCCTTTGCACAAAACATTTATTCTTACTTCCCTTGTTTATTAAAAACCGTCACAGGAGTTTTCTCGCTTCCACCCACAAATCCAACCTATGTTGGATGGTATTATTAACAACAGGAAGGAGTGGAACGCTAAAAAGGAAGAGTACGAGGCAAATCTGAAAGCCGTAGAGGATGCAAAGGCTGCTAAAGGAGCGGCAGCACAAGCCAAAGGTATGGTTCTCTTATAAAAATCAGTTTTTATCCACCTATATCCAAAGTATATAAGTGTGCCTTATACTGTAGTCTGAAAAATATGGTAAATAATCCTAATAAAAATCAGATTCAAAAAAGGAAAAACACTTATATTATTAAGTTTGTGTTGCTGAAAGTTGTAAATAGTCAACCTTTGACCCAACTGATTTACATGATGACCGTTCAGGCTTAAAAAAAAAAACTGTAGCCAGCTATAAGGCATGAGGATGGCAATATTATATTCTGGGACTGTTTTACTATCAGTTAAACTTGGAGATAGCAAAAAGTGGATAGATTTAGGAATTATTTTTTCAAAATAACCTAAAATTATGAACTGATAGTTGAACAATTGTGTTTCAAGAGAACTGCAATAAAAAAAGTGCAGTTTGTGGAGGATTTAGTACAGTACCCCATTAGAACAGACCTCAGTCCTTTTCAAAGGAAGTGAACTTTGCTCTGTTATTTAATTTATTGGATTTTTACAATTTCTTCCAGTATCAGAGGCTAAAGAGCAAATAATTCAGATGCTTGTAGAACTGTATCAAAACTGTCTGGTTAATATGCAAAATAAATGAATAATGATCAACTGCAAAGTATTTTAATTGTTAACTTTGAACGTATGAATTTCACAATGTATTGAATTTACATTACTGTTCAGATAAATGCATGCAAGTTGAAACCACATTTTGAAACACAGGCAGTCCCCTACTTACGAACGAGTTCCGTTCCTACGTCCGTTCGTAACTCAAAAATCGATGTAAGTCGAAAAACACGTACAAACTGGCCGCCACTGGCCGCTCCATGTACATGTACGGTACTGTACAGTTACCAAGCACTTCACCTATCCTATTCCTAACACAGTATCCTACATAATTATCAAAAAACACATACAGTACAGTACATTTGGAGCCATAATGAAGGAAAAAAAAAAAGTTAAATTCTTACGGGTAGCTGGTGAAGCCATCCTTCGTCTGTTAGCATGTTAGCTTGTTGCACGTCCGAGCTCTGCAGCTTCCTGCTGCTTCATGCGGTCCAAACTGTTTATTTGGAGCCATAATGAAGGGAAAAAAGAGCTAATAACTTACTGGGAGCTGGTGAAGCCATTCGTCCACGTTTTAGCATGTTAGCTCTGGGTCCCACCAACATCTGAGGCCACCAAGCCGTTCGTCCGCATTTTAGCATGTTAGCTTGGGGTCCCGGCAACATCCAAGGCTACGAGGCCATTCCTCTGCCTGATAGCATGTTAGCTCAGTGTCCCAGCAACATCCGAGGCCGCGAGGCCGTTCCCCCGCCTGAGACGTCCACAGAGCATTTCCAGCTCATGTATCCGAGCGAGGCAACCTGTGATCGGACACACGGTCCGTACCCCCAAAACGTTGTGTCGAGGCCGTCGTAAGTCGAGGACTACCTGTAATCCCAAAGCTAAAGATGAACATTTAGTCCTGACTGCAGTGCGTTCTTGATTCATGTAAATATATTTATATGGTTCTAATTTGTCCAATAGCTGCTGCAAACAACCCCAGTGGTGAAGGCTCCAAGACCTGCTCCGTGTGCTGAGACCACACACTCGGCTATAAATGTGTAAACAGGAGCTTAAGATGGAGGAACTTCACAAAGGTCTGAGAATCACAGTCAACCCAACAGACTGACCGCCAAAGAATCAAATGTCTGAATCACTGACATGACTGAATCATTTAGGTTGATCCAAAGCTCTGAAAATAGAACCAGTTATTAAAAAATCGAAACAAAGGAAGTAGTTAACCAAAAAATAAATTAGGCTTTTGTTTGAAGAGAAGTTGGAAAGCTATTGGTTTGAATTAAAGCAAGACATATGATGTCAATGAAGAACAATGGAATCACGTGAAAAGACGTCATCCGTTCATTAGCTTTACCTGCATCTTCTTTTTCGGGTCGTGGAGGTCACTGGTGCCCATGAGACACCATGGACAGGTCTCCAGTCCATCACAGGGACACATAGAGACAAACGAGACAACCATTCACTCCTCACTCACACCTAGGGACAATTTACAGTCACCAATCAGTCTAACATGCATGTTTTTGATCTGTGGGAGGAAACTGAGTACCCAGAGAAAACCCACACATGCACAGAGAGAACATGCAAACTCCACCCAGAAAGGTCCCCGGCTGGGATTTGATCCGGTGACCTTCTCGCTGAGAGGCAGCAGCTCTACCAACTGCTCCACCGTGCCGCCTGTGAAGACATTCATTCTTGTATTTCATTTCAGATTCCTAGTCTGTTTAACATAGGTTCCCAGTCTGGATTAGGTACACTGGGTATGATCTGTGTTTATGCTCATGTCATGAGTAATGTTTCTCATATGAAACTAACAACTTATTGTATATATGTTTTCTCTTGTCATCGTTTTGTTTCACAAGGCTTTTTTTCCCCCTCCAACTCAATAAGTAGTATAAGACACAGACTGTAAATACATTGTGTAGTAAATTATACCTCTGTACAGTAAGTATTACATACAGGTGCCTCTAAAAAATAGAATTTCATGAAAAAGTAAACATAAAAATTGTCTATAATTTCATAGATTCATTAAATATTTCAAGCACTTTATTTCTTGTAATTTTGATCATTATGATTTACATCCATCCATTACCTTTACCCGCTTCTTCCATTTTGGGTCACGGGGATTGCCGGTGCCCACGTCTAGCAATCACTGTGCGGGGGGCGGAGGGACATCCTGGACAGGTTGCAAGTCCATGACATGATCATGAGTTATGATTTACAAATATTGAAAAACCAAAACTCTTTCTCAGAAAATTAGAATACTGCGAATAAATAAGTAAAATAAATAATAAATAAAACTCCTGGTGTCACACCCTAATCAGTTGATTAACTCCTAGACATGAGCTACAAAAGTCTCATAAAATAAAATAAAAAGATTGAACATGACACACAACTGATTGATGGATGGACATTTTAATTAACATAAATTATTTTAACGTATTTAGCACCTCCTGCACCTTTGTCCAGCTCCTGCTGCAGGATAAACTTCCTGCAGCAGCTGATCAGCTGTTCTCCGTGCAGAGCAGAGAGGTGGGCGTGGCCAAGAGCGCTTGCAGGTGGCAGAGAGCAGAGGAGGCAGGGAGCTGAGATCATGACATGCTGTGCTCTTTTAGAGCATTTAGAGTTTAGAAACATTGTTTAGAAAAATGCAAGTGTGAGAAGGGTTTAAGATGCCTTAATATATATATGTATATAAATAAGAAAATAAACTACTGCTTACTACTTGTACAACTATTCCTACTTCACTGTTTTTCACTTATCGTGGGGTCTTCAGGGTATGGATCCCCCGTGATCAACAAGGGACTACTGTACTCTTAATTTTCTAAAACACTGACGTTTTTTTTGTAAGCCATAATCATCAAAGCTACAATAAATAAAGGATTGAAATATTTCACTATATGTGTAATGGATTTATATATGAGTTTAACTTTCTGAAATGACTGACAAATGAACTTTTTCATGATATTCAATTTTTTTTAGATGCACCTGTAGTTCAAACAGTTTCATACATCGTAGTTTCATGAATACAGAATTAATTTAAGATTCCTTTTAGATTCCAGTTTAATGTAATTCTTTATTTTCATGTTCAACCCACTCGATTTATTTTTCATTTATTACCCTGGGTTGCAAACAATTAAATCTAGATTGTTTTGATGCTGCAGTCACTAAGGCAGTTTACTGTAAACATGAATCATGTGCAATAGTCATGTACATTTACAATTTGTAAAGTGTGTAGATGCTTCTTCTGATGCCTTCATATCGTGTGCATGTGTGAGAAAAAGTAGATTCAGATACATTTTGGAAAGTTCATTTTTCAAAATGAATTCTGAAATAATAAATAATACTCAAGAGATCAGGTGGATACAAGTGGTTAATTTGTTATTTTGCTCGATTGTGATGAACTGAAAAATGGACCCTAAAGCTTCTCAACAGCAGGACCAGTAAGTTTACTTAAACAATTTAAGGCCTGATCCATGCTGCATTAATATTCTATGTACAGTATTAGGCATGTGGGTTTGCCCATCAGGATTTTGTACATCAAAGATCCACCACTTGATGTGTGACGTGTAAGAAAACCCAAAGAATGTGAAAACTGATCGAGTCGAGGACTTGAAACTGAAGCTGGCAGGCAGCAGCACTAACCACAGAAGCGTTCAGCGATTCTGTTACTCCCAGGGACACAAAGCTGTTTCAGACAACACAAAGAAGCAACTCAGCTTTGCGTAACGACCTGTACATGCTGCCCATGTTCTTGTAAATACGAAAGAATGTTTATTTTTCAAATCAAAATAGAGATGCTTATTTTTAATTACGGTAGATATATTAGCATATATATTATTATTCCTTCTGCTGACGAGCTTTATGGAGATTCTGAATTCATTTTCCAGCAGGACTTGGCACCTGCCCACAATTTTTTATTTTTACTTTATCACAATATTCAAATTTTTTTAGATGCACCTGTTTACAAGAGTCCACTTATCTAATAATACAGTAACATGTGGGTGAATCAAATATGGATGCCTACTATTAGGAATTAACTGAGCCTTTATGTGCTGGGGGGACATAGTTTATAAATAGTTTATACCCTGTTAATGTTACAGTCAGTATTAAAGCTTGCTTCACTATGTTTTCTAAGTGTACAGTGTTGAGCCAAATAAAGCAAATGTATTTTTATGTTCTTACTGAGTGAATTCATTTCTGACATTCTGAACTCTGTCATGATGTACTACTTATCTTTAACTGGCCAACGTAAGTATTTTTTTTTAAACACTAGCAGCAACATACATGTGTTTATTGGTTGCAAACTGTAAAATGGAATGTGCCTTGACCTTATCTAAACTCTCTCAGCTCTACAATAGCTTGTGCTGTAGTGTTAAAATATTACACAACACAGGAGTATGGGGATAACTTCTGCCCATGCTGCACTTTTACCACTGGTCCCTGACCCTAATCCTGGGATTACAGCTAAACCTGGCTTGGATTACAACAATACTTTTCCTCAGGCTCATCTCTCCATGAAGGACAGGTGCACTGCTCTCAGAACAAGAAGTGCCAGTGTTTCTAATACTTGTTCTACAAATAAAAACGGATGAATGAAATTCTTATAAGATCAGAGAAATAATAAAATAAACAAATACAATTATCTCTGAGGTTTTTATTCGACCGTAAATTTATTTTCAGGAGATGATTTAACGATACACAACGTTAACACTTTACATAAATAATGTGAAAAACAAAACGTTTTGCTTGAGTTAAATTCATAACTGCTGTCAATATTGACATACTTCCTCGTTGGTTTATAAACAGTTCATTTGAGAATGGTGTCAGAATCTGTGGCAAAGATAGAAAAAGCAGAAAAAAAATTAGACTTTTTAAATGTAATTCCAAAATATGTTGTTTTGGCACATTCACAATAAAGCAAAAAGTTGTTTTTTGAAGACATATGTTTTTTAAACTTAAGTAAACTGATCAGTTTTTCTAAAAAGTTTATATTTTGGTCTGTTTTACAGTAATTTGTATTTTTTTCTGGCACTTTAAGCAACTTTTTTTGTTGTTGTGTGAGCTGAGACAAAAAAACGACCAAAAAAAAACAAAAAAACAGAATGAGGGTGTTGCTGTGTTACCTTCTGATAGTCGTTTGTAAATGCTCTCCTGCTGCTCTCGGAGCTTCTTCTCTGCTTCTTCAACCTTTCTCTCCTCCTCAGCTATGGGCTTCAGGGAATCTTGACATGGAAAATATCATCAAAGTCAATACATGGTATATCCCCTTTAGCACAAAATGTCCAACTCAAAATCAGAAAGCCAAGAGTCATCACTTCAATTATATGAAGCAATTTACTGTACATCTAAACACCTGAGTGATTCAAGTTTCTATATAACGTTTTCATGAACCAGAAGGAGACACAAAATATTACTGAGCAACATTTCTGACATGAAGCAAGTGAAATAATACAATATTAGAATGGAAATATAACATTTTAAATGAGACCTTCATAGCATGCAAAAGAGTGCTCATGTAAGCAACAACAAAAAAAATGTACTTAAAACAAACGTAAATGAAGCTAAAAGAAACAAGTCCTTTTTATTCACACTTCATATTGTCTAAAATATGCCAAACTAAGGTGTTGTGCATATATATACTGTATATATATATATATATACTGTATATATA
>JARVJN010000752.1:21019742-21029811 GCA_031763805.1 Argolebias nigripinnis | reverse complement strand
GAGAACAGGAAAAGCCTCACCAGTGACTACACACAATGACCCCCCGGGGTCAACAGCGACAAACTCACAGGCCCCTGCCGGAACCCACTGCACCGACGTAGCCCCAGGCCCAGTCACCGAGGCCCAGGCACCGGGGATGCCCACCCCACAGGCCCCCGATCTACAGGTATCTACAGGTATTTCAATAAATTTAAAAAAGTTGTTTAAACATCAGTGGTACAGTTACTTTTCTATAGGAAAAAAAATTGTAAATAAATACAGATTGTATACAGTACATGTTTTTCTCCTGTCAGACTGTATTGTAATACCAGTGTTGGCATGATATTTCCAGTAATCACCATTTTAACAGTACAGTATAGTAGTTTGCAAATGCTCAAGGTGCATTTCCCTTTAGCTTTTAGCGTCATTGTGTTTGTAACGGGAACAGACCCATCAGAAGGGCTGCACAGTTTTGTTTGTCTTGTTTTGTTGAAGCACCACATTTCCCTCTGGTCATACCACGGTGAAAAAAAACCCACAATACTCCACCGCTGGTTCGGTTTATTCTAATGGGAGAAACAACAATGTTTTTATATTTTCTGGGAACTTGAGATAAATCTAACCTTTATACACACATATCTGTGTTATTAGTTATTATTAGTTATTATTATATATGTAACAAAAACCTCATACCGAGCTGATGATGCTGCAGAGTAATGGTGGCGTCACTTCCTTCGCCCACGATGGTTGCCACTGTGATCTTCCTGAGAGCCAGTTCACAGCGTTGTTTCTCGTTCTCCTCAGTCTGCTGGATGAACAGTGTTGCATCTCTGCTCGGCGTTGAGATCAGCTTGTGCACATACAAAAAAAGAGGTACATTTATTTGCGCTAAGGTCCGGCTCAGTTGTGTAATTCAGTGCATGCAGTGTGGTCGCCATTGTGCAACACATTGTGAGACACACATACAGCAGAGAAAAACAGGTTAGTAATGATAACACATTTTAAAGTTCTCACCATCAGCCTTCTGGACCCGCTTAAACTTTTCAAAAACGTCCCCATGATCACTTTATCTTCGTCACTAACTTCTTTATTTGACTTTTTTCCTCTTCCTTTCCCTTTCTTTCCTTTCTTGCCTTTGCCTTTTTTCTTTGTGCTCTCTTTCTGTAGGGAATCAGCATTTTCATTCGCTTCAACCTTATCTTCGGGGTTTGTCCCGCCATTTTGTTTCTTACTTTCACCTACAGTGGATGAAGGCCTGCAAAACAAATAAATCCTTTGTGACATCCAGTCAGAAGATAAAATTTGTAAGTTATGATTGCTGAATAAAGCAATATCCAATTCAAAAGTTCATGAAAATATAGTACTTGTCAGTTTTTACTTCCTCGTTACTTTTTGGAGCAGATGGCAGACTGGACATTTTAGAGGTTCCCCAGGGGTTACTGCTTAACTTCTTTCCTTTTGTTGATCCAGCAGCGACCTTACGTATCACAAACCTTGACCGACCATTCAATATGTCCTGGATTTTACTCTTCACCACAGCTTTTTTGTCCAAAGTTTTCCTTTGTGAAGGGACCGACAAGGTCACGTTTCCTTCGCTCTGAGGGCTCAGCACCATCTTTTTAAATATCTTTTTTCGTTTGGCAACAACCTTCTTTTTAGTTGTTTTACACCTAAATCATAAAGACACAAAATACTAAATTTCAACAAATGATTTAATGATTTTGACACATTCAATCAGTTCTGTCTGTTTCAACTTTTGCAGCTAATGAGTCCTAACTGGACTCAAGTAAAAAAAGCTAACAATTTTTTAAATTTCATATTTTACTTAGTCCCTGCATAAAGATATAAGACTTATCTAATTATTGTTTGATGTGAATATTTGCTTTTTTAATCAAAATGATATACACATTGTGAAATAGACATTTATCTGTGAACAATTGCTCATTAGTAAAAAAAAAACTGCATAAAAGTTATTAAGATGATAATTTGTGTAAATAAATGTAAAAAAAACACTATATTTATTTATTGCAGCGCATTCAAAAATCTAGATTAGTTGTTAGAAAGTTTATCTCAGAAACAAGGAACTTTTTGTTTGCATTAAAAAACATGTTTGATATGGTCGAATTGACATGTCAGGTTGACCAATTTTTTTTTTAAATTGTGAAATGTTATGACATTTAAAACCTTTTATAGACATGTGTGCAGGAGTTGTGGTTTATGTTCCTTGGTGTGTAGCCCTTCTGGTGTCGTGTTTATGTATTGCATCCTCAGTCTCTGTCTTTGGCATCTGTGATTACTCACAGGTGTCTTCAAGTTGTCTAAATGGTGTTTTCCTGTATTTAAGCCTGTGTGTTTGCCTCACTCCTTGTCCTGGCATTGTCTTCTGTCCAGTGGTGATTACCTGTCTGTCATGTGAGTACTTCCTGATCATTCCATGTTTGTTTGGCTGCCCTGTCAGCTCTTTAGCTTTGTTAATACATTATTTATTTTACATTATCCTGAGTCCTCGCCTGCTTGCTTGCACCACTGGGTTCAACAGCACTGGCCTGACAATGTGTAGAATAAAAAGCTAAATTGATCCTTCATGGTCTAAACTGTTGGAGGACCTTGTAAAATTAGTACTCTGAAGCGACAAAACACATCTAGAACCTTAGATTAGATCCTTTTCTGGTCATCTTCTCCAGCTTCCTCATGGGGAACTGATCAATCAACTCAAAAATCGCCTCAACTCGAACTGGATAGGGGAAGCGCTCAGAGATCTGGAGGTTCTTCTTCATAACCAGCATGGTGAAAGTTTGATCCTGAAATGATTGGTTAAGTTAGAAGTCAAACAACTGTAACACATTTGGGTAAATAGACAAGAAAACTCCTTACTTGGGTGGAAAGATCCAGGTAGTGAAGCAGTTTGGTGACGGTGTCAGGATCCAGGCTCTCCACTGTGGCATCGCCTTGAAAAGTGGTTTTCTGGATTCGACCTTCCATCATGGCATTCTGGATGATGGTAATGATAAAGGTGTCTCTTTCTGCCAGACGGCAGTTCAGCCCTTTCTGAGAAATACAGAGAAAGATAATCGCTCAAATGGGTAAAAAGGTGTAAAATCTTGAAATTAAACTAATCAAATTAAAAGAGAACCTTCTAAGTTCATGAGTTTCTTTTAGAATTATAAAAAAACATCAGTATAGTACTTGCTCCATGTCCTCCAACTGTTTCTCCATCATCTGAAGGTAGTGGTCATTGTGTGATGCAGCTGTTATCACCCATAGACGCTTTTTACCTGGAGAGGGCGTAAGAGGTGCATGAACTGTAAAGTGGATGGAACAAAAATAAAAAAAAATTAAAAACATAGCTTGGTTTGTTTATTTCTCCTGCCTGCAAAGTCCGCCAGCAAGTCCAGCTCTGGAGTCAAATGCGATGAAGGTTCTCCAGCACCCCTGTTGTCTTCAGATTCTCTGTCCTCTTCCAGTCCCAGTCCATGTTGGATCCCATCAGGGATATCTGAGTAGTCCCCCCAGTCTCTCACGTTTGGGTCCAACTGATCCTTTGCTTTGCTTCCAGGAAAGCCTGGCCAAGCTGTAAGCGAACCCACGCTCAAGAGACTCCACAGAGCAGCTACCATCAGATAGTGTGAGGTAGGAAAACGAAGCATCTTTCCTGACATGATGAATGAATCGAATCGGTGATACATCGGAACGATTCCAAAGCTCATAAATTCTCATCTGGAACACAAAAACACATTTGTAGTGTTCTCACCGCAGCTAGCTCTTCGAAAGTTTTAGCTACATCCGAGACTGATGTGAAAACTTTGCCATTGAAGGAAAAAAAAAAAAACAATAAGAAGTAATATCAAACGTCCATCTGAGAAGTTTCCATAATCTGAATCCAGAATCAGAGCTCCTCTGAACGTTGCAGCAGCCTGTGCGAAAGCAGAGCGAAGTGTGTTGTGATGTTAGCTCCCTCTCACCAGCCTGACTGACTGCAGAGACACCCGTCTTCCCCCCACCAAACACGGGTGAGGGTGAGACAGAGAGAGAGAGAGGGACTCCTGGTTCACATTAAAGTCCAGGCATGTTAACAGGAAACTCCTGGAATTTTGCAGCTTCAAAGGCCTTTCTTGCAAAGAAAACACACTCTCTCTCTCTCTCTCTTTCTTTGTTTTTCTTTTTCTCCCTCTCTCACACAGAGACACAGTATCTGTGTCACTTCGTGAGATGCTGCATGTCTGTTCTCAGTCAAACAGTAATCACTAACATGGATCCAAGGCCAGATACAGACACTCCAGTGCTCCCACGTGTGTTCGTTCACACTCATGGACTTGTCATAACAGGCTTGTTGTTGCACAGCGTTCATGAAGAAGTTGTTCAGAATGGAGGCAGCTGCACCATGCATAATTTAGAGGTCAAACCTACACCTGCAGGAAATTCCATTAAAAAAACCAGCTTAGATCAGTATGAAAAGATTTAAAGTGACTGCTGAGATGGAAGTCCCAGGTTTAAACAAGCATTAAAGCTGTTTGTTCATCAGTGTGACTAAATGTAAAGTCATAAATGTCACTAACTGGGCAACAGATGGTGAAGATTAGATCAGGTTAGTGACAGGTCAAAGGTGTGAATTTGAGGGGGGGGGGAGTGCCTAAAGAAGAGAAGGATGTTTGAAGAATGAAGCATCCTTCCTTCTTTCAGTTGTAAAACAATCTGTCACGGGAGTTTGTACCCCTGCAGAAAGGAGCAGCTGAAAAAAACCAAAGACACCAAAAGGCCCTTTCAAGCTGCAGAAAATGGTTTGATCAGACTGAGGTGTGTTTGAGTAATTTAAGTCAAAATCTTTGATAAAATATGGTAAAAAAATGTTTGTTTTTTTGGGGTGGGGGGGTACTCATAAACAAATCAATTAGAATAGGGTAAAACATTTATAAGCACTGACAATAAATCAAATAATTTATCTCACATTTGGGGATTTATCAGGCCAGAATTGAACTTTACAGCCGATCAAACATCTCGAAAACAAAACAAAAAAAAAAAACAGCTGAGGCTAAATGTGAGGATGTAACGGCTGTAGACTCATTATTCAAATGGTCACCAGAGCTAGATCAAGATAAAAATGTTTGACTCTTCATTTCTTGTTCTCCTTTTGCAACAGGGCAAGGGTGGAGCAGTTGGTAGAGATGTTGCCTGTCAGCAAGAAGGTCGCGAGTTCAAATCTAGGCCCTTCTGGGTGGAGTTTGCAGGTCCTCTCTGTGCATGCATGGGTTTTCTCCAGTTTCCTCCCACAGACCAAAAATATGCATGTTAGGCTGATTGTTAACTCTAATTTATGTGTCCCTGTGATGGACTTGCAACCTGCCCAGTGTGTCCCCCACCTCTCACACAGTGATGGCTGGACATGGGCACCAGAGACCCAAAGAGGAAGAAGCAGATAATGATAATGATGTGATGTGAGAGGATCTGAATGTTTTTTTTGTTAATTATGTACCTGTGCTTCCTGCCTTCCTCAGTGTTCTTCCCCCATATAATCATCTCCTGCCTCTGTCTCCTGTCCCTCGTTGTCCTTTCCCATGTGTTTGTGATTATCTCCTCGTAAGCATCCCTATAAGATCTGTGTCTCATTGTTGCTCCCCTGCTCCTTGATTGTCCAGTGAAGGCGTCATGTGCTATCTCCCTCCATGTCTCGTTAATACCACAGGAAAGTTTTTGCTGCCACGTCAGCCTGGTTGTTAATTAAATATTCTTTATTTTATCCTTCGATCTCCCTGAGTCCTGTCTGCACATTGGGTTTGAAAAATACAACTGACCGTAGCATAGCATGCCTCTTTGCCTCTTATTTAAGTTCTATAAAAGGCAGGTTTCTAATTCACTCTTTTGCACATGTGTTCTTGCTACACTTGTAACCACACTGTTTATTGCACTCAATATGATTTTTTTTTTGTCAGTAGTTGAGCATTACCGAGAACAAATGGGGCAACGTAGTGTTCAAAGCCTTGCCCAAAGACACTTGACATGGTGCTGATCATTCTGCCAACATCCTGGTTGCAGAACAATCACTTTTGCATTGAGTCATAACATCCCCTGCAGTTGAGTTGACCCCTTTATAATAGAATACATTGTATGCATGCTGATCATCTAATGTAATGTGAAAATTAGGTGCCAGAGGTGCATTTTGTTTTCTTTTCAACATTGTTTGAACTTTATAAAGGATGCTTGTTCCTCATTAATTGTAGAACAGTGAAAAGTAAAACAGTCATGAACTGTTGGAGAGTACATTTTGAAATGTATTGAAGCAGTTTTAAGATGGCTTTCAGTCAGAAAGTGAACTAAAACTGATTAAAAGACAAAGAAGGAAAAATGGCACAGACTAAAACTGAAAACTGTGGTCAAAACACATGATCACAGAAGACATCCAGAGGAGCTGTCTGAGGGTGAAATGTTATATGAGGATCAGGCATAACAACAGTGCATTCCACTTTCTGATAAAGTGAAACAGATGAGCAGCATGTGTGAGAAAATGTGTATCTGGAGGTTATGTACCATAACCAATGTTCCCTGAAGGAAGGAAACAAAGTGCAACACATGATACTGTATATGGGAATTGCGCATCCGCGCGGTTCACCTGAAGCATTACAATCACGCCTTTTAAGGCAAGTGAGGCTTCTACGTCACCAGAGGCCACGCCCCTCTGGTATAAATGATGCAGAATGGCTCACGATCACCCTCTGCAAGAACTTTGCCGAGCTTGTGCATTGGAGGGGCAAACGAGTGTTGCACTTTGTTCCCTTCCTTCAGGGAACATTGGTTCCAGGACTAGCCAGGAAGTGGCTAGCCCTCGCGTTGAGTGAGCATGTACACCAGTGGGTACCTGCTGACCTTTGCTGCTGTATGCTCTAGAAATGGCCTCTGTCACCCAGTGGGAGAGGTGCTTTTTTGACAGGGCTCTGCCTTCAACAGGAGTAGCAAAGCATACAAACAGCTGATTTGTTTTTGCCAGCTGCTAGTTCTCTCCATGTAGGTGCTCAGAGTCCGCACAGGGCAGAGCGCGTTTAAACACCTCTGTTCTGCAGACAGAACAGGAGGAGGAGGAAAGGCTGACAGTTCAAAACCCAGACTTTTGTAATTTATAGTTGGGACTTTAGGAGAAGAAGCTGGGTTTGGTCGCAGAGTGACCTTTGACCCATCCTGAGCAAACTGAGTGCATAGGGGGTGGATTGACAGTGCATGCAGGTCCCTCACACGTTTAGCAGAGCATAAAGCTAAAAGTAGGGCAGTCTTATAAGACAATAAATCAATTTTAGCACTCTGCAGAGGCTCACAAGGAGGATCACAGAAGGCGTCCAACACTAGAAATGGGAGGGGCAGGATTCTGCTCGGAGGCTTCTTTCTCATCACTCCCCTCATGAACCGGATCATGAGAAGGTGGGAGCCAGGTGATTTGCCGCACCATCCCTAGTGGCATGCTGAAACAGCTGATAAAAAGACCTTAATGGTGGAAAAGGAGCAGCCTTTTTCCAACAGGTCCTGCAGAAAAGTGAGAAGCAAAGCTATATTACAGGAATATGGAACAATATTCCTCTCTAGACACCAAATCTCAAAAACACGTCATTTTTGTGCATAAAGCGTCTGAGTAGACACAGCATGTGCACTCTGAATTGTATTTACCACATTACTGGGTAAGCCAGAGGCGATCAGCCTGCTTCTTTCAGGGGCCAAATCCACAATTGCCATAGACTCTGGCGTGGATGCCAGACCTGCCCGTGGGCCTGTGACAGGAGGTCTATGTGAGCGGGCAGCTGCCATGGTGTTCCTGCTAACAGTGAGATCAGTTCTGCAAACCAGGCCTTTTTCGGCCACTTTGGAGCGACCAGAATCAGTGAGAGGGCCCCCCTACGTACACGCTCTACCGTAGTGTTGACTGAATTAAAGCCACAGGTGGGAAGTCATAATAGAGCCTCATTTCTGGCCACTCGTATGCAAACGCGTCGAGCCCCAGTGTTGTGTTCACGTCCCGTAAGGAGTGAAACATAACAAGGTGGGCGTTTTCCCTGGTTGCGAAGAGATCTACGTCTGCTTTCCCATACCCTGTCCAGATCTGGTCCACAATACGTGGGTGCAGATGCCACTCTGTGGGGAGGGGCACGCCTCTCGAGAGCGCTTCTGCCCCGTAGTTCAGTTCCCCCGGCAGGTGTGTCGCTCTGAGTGACAGAACCTGTGAACTGCACCATGTTAACAGCTCCTGGGTCAACAGCAAGAGGGATGAGGAGTGAGTTCCCCGTTCTCTTTTGGCGTGCTCGATCAAGCACGTGTTGTCTGATCTTATCAAAACATGCTGACTTGTGATCAGACCCTTCCTATAAAAGTGTTTCAATGACAGGAACATAGCCATCAGCTCCAGCTGATTGATGTTGAGCTGCGTCTCTTGCTGAGACCACACATCTCGTATGTGTTGGTTTTGGCAAAGACCGCCCCCCCTCACCCGGACTTCGAGACATCTGTTGTCACCAGGACTCAAGATAACACTCTGCCCAACGGAACACCCCTGCTGAGTGCTGAAGTGTCCCTCCATGGCTGTAGGGCTTCCAGGCAGTCTGAGTTGACTTTCATCCCCCTCATTTGTTACGGGGGGCAAGCTGCAGCTGCCTGTGGAACCAAATCTGGAAAGGGCACATTTTTAATAAGCCCAGGTGAATTGAAACGATTCCTGCTGCCATGAGACCCAAAAGACGTTGATAAAGTTTTATTGTCACAGTCTTGTTCAGTTGGAACAGGGCCAAGAATAGCTGGAGGTCTAATATTCGCTTTTCTGACAGTCTCGCTCTGAACAGAACAGAGTTCAGCTCCAGACCTAGGAAGATGATGTCCTGGAATGGGGACAACTGACTCTTTGCTGAATTTATCACAAAACCTAGGGATTGTAGGTGTGACATCACACGAGCCGTGTGTAATTTTGCTTGCTCCTGGGAGCTTGCTAAAATTAATAGGTTGTCTAAATAATCCAGCACTCTGATGCCCTGGCCTCTCATGGGTGCCAGGGCAGCTTCGAGGCATTTTGTAAACACCCTTGGGGCTAACGAGAGGCCGAAAGGCAAGGCTTGATATTTGTACGTGGCGTCCTCGAACGCGAAACTTAGGAACTTCCTATGGTTGGGTAGGATGCTGATATGGAAATAGGCGTTCCGCAGGTCCATGCTGCAAAACCAGTCTCCTAGGCGTATAGATTGGACCACCTGTCTCAGTGTCAACATTTTGAATTTATACGATCCGAGTCGTCTGTTTAAACGTCTCAAATCCAAAATGGGCCGCAGCCACCCCCCCCCCCCCCTTCTTTAGGACCACAAAGTATTTGCTGTAAAAGCCTTTGTTTCTCTCCTAAGGAGGAACAACTCTGATCGCTCCCTTCTGTAGGAGCAAGCGTATTTCCTCTCTCAGAGTAGGAGGGCGCGAGCTGGACTGTTTGTTGATGTAATCACCCCAGAGAAGGGTACTGGACGTCTGTAAAACTGCAGTCTGTAGCCCTGAACTACAACTCCCATAACCCATTGCGATAGGCCGCATGCTGCCCAAGCTCTCACGTGAGCAGCGAGTCTAGAAGGCATGGCCAGCTGTTTCCGGTGGAGCGGAGGTGTGTGAGTGACACCGTCCTCCCTGTGTAACTGAGGGCTTGCTTTCACCAGAGGGCTTGTGTGGCCCCTAGTGGACTGAGTTTTAACGGCAGTTTTGGGCTTATTTGTTTGAGATGTTTCACTTTTGTTAGTGGACTCATTTTGCCCGGTTCTGTGCAAGGTCTTATTAGAAGGGAGTCGACAGACTGTTCTGAACAGCTGCACTGCCTCTTTATTGACCCTGACTTCGTTAAAAAAATGTTAGGAATTCCCTTTTAATGCTGACTCATGAGACAAAACATTTTTCACATTTCGAGGTTTTATTACTGTCTGAAATCAATAATTTCTCTTTATTACACACAGAGGAAAACGTGTTTCGTGCGGTATTGTACAAACTTGACCAGTTAGTCTGGGTTTCTTGACCACAGGCTCTGGTGAAACATGGTCGGCTCTTCTTTTTCTCATTGGGTGAAGACGCATGTAGTGTTGCTGAAGCAGCTGAA
>JARVJN010000752.1:20680815-20694995 GCA_031763805.1 Argolebias nigripinnis | reverse complement strand
CTAATTTTGTTTGTTTGTTTGTTTTCTGGATAATATTTTGTGTTAATAAAAGTTTTTTTTTTCAAAAACCGAAAGAAAAGTTGTGAAATGGCTACATAAAGAAACTTACCTGGTGTTAATTGCGTCCTCACACTCACCTGGTGGTTGGTGTTCTCGACGCCTCGTGACGTGGTGACCAAAAGTTAAGGTGACCTAAAGCTAAAGTTAGCCTTGTGCTATTTAGCTTGATTTTGCAATGTATAATTTTTTACATACAAACATGTTATAAGTAGTAAACGTGGGGCTATTAGTCGCATTTTCATTATGTTAATGGCGTTATTAGTTTTTCTTATGAGCACTTTATTCAAAATCACTTATCTACTGTATTTATTTCAATGTAGTAAGGCTTCTTCACCGGTAGGAGGCGCTGGTGTCTCAGCTCTCTGTCTTGTTTTATTAGTGACTTGTTTTGTCCAATCAGTGAATAAATTTAGGGTCAGTGTTATTTGTTAACTACTGAAGTAAATCCCATTATGAAACATGATACTGTACTCTACAATAAATAGTCACCATGTTATGAGAACTTTAACAGGTGTGTGATTAATATATAAATATTGCTGTAGAATAGAATCTATTTTGATGTAAACAGGTGAAAATCCAATTTATGTGTCAGGTTTAGTTGTGAATTAGGACGATAAGATGCAGACTTACAAGCATTTGATGACCGGAAGGCTGAATATTAAAAAATACCTGTAAATTGTCAGGGCAGCAGCTTATCCAAAAAGGAAATTAATATGTAAATAAATAAATATATAAATAAATAAATAAGCTGTCATTGCAGCAAATACAAAACTAACCAAAAAACGCGAGGGAGTAGGGGAAAACAAGCAATCACGCATGATGACAGATTAAGGATGGAATGAGAGCTGGGAGATTAAATGGACGGATGAGACAATGATGACAAATGAGATTAATTATAAACAAGAAATAAACTACCGGTAATAAAAGTATTCCAATAAACTGTACTGTTAAATACCATCCATTCATCCATCCATTATCTACCACTTGTAAAACTATTACAAACCTTAGGATTGTGACCCTGAATGTGACATAAGTAACAGGAAAATTACCATTTTTAAGAAAATGGATGGATGGAGTTGACTTTCCTCAGGTAGAAGAGTTCAAATATCTGGATCTTGTTCATGAGTGATGGTAGGATGGAGCAGGAGATAGAGCGACAGATTGATTTATCTCCTGTAAATGAGTCCTCGAGGCTCAATGGGGTTAACCTGCCTAAATAAAGGTTGAGTTGAATGAGGCCTCGTCCTCAGTAATGAGGGTGTTGCTCCAGTCAGTCATGGTGAACAAAAGGCTGTGTCAAAAAGCAAAGTTCTCGATTTACTGGTCTGTCTACATTCTGACCGATGAGGTTTGGATCATGACAGAAAGAACAAGATGCTGAATACAAGTGGCCAAAATGGGCTTCCTTTTCAGGGTCCCTGCTGGGGTGAGGAGCTCCGTCATCTGAACAAAGCTCAGAGTAAAGCCGCTGCTCCTACGCATCGAAAGGAGTCAATTGCGGTGGTTCGGGTATCTGGTTAGGATGCCTCCAGATTTCCCTTTAGAGGTTTTCCAGGCTGGTATGAGGCCCAGAACTCACTGGAGGGATGGTGTATCTTCTCTGGCCTGGAAACATCTCGGGGTCCCCCCAGAAAGAGTGGGAAAGTGTCACTAGGGAGAGTGACGTCTGGGTTTCTCTCCAGGACCTGTTGCCTTTGCGACTCAACTACAGATATGTGGTAAAAGATGGAGATGATCTTTTCTGAGCTGTAGAAAAAAGCTGGAGTATGTGGAAAAACCCACCAAAGCAGTATGAACATCCAAACTCCACATAAAAGAAGGTTCAAATGCAGGAAGCGTCTTCAAGTGAAGCAGCAGAGGCAAACTGTTTTCCATTTAAATGATCTTACAACTCTTATATGATCACATCCATGCTGTTAGAAACTAATCTAATAATTTTACATGTATTCACCTTACCCTCCAGAAATGCTTTATTCCGTTGCAGTTTTTACCGGAGATACACGTTCACATTTTTATCGTTTTCATTCCTTTGCCACACCTGACCCTGAAAAACCAGTTAGCTCTAATGTGTCCCATGCTGTTTTTTCTCAGTGTTGTCATTATGACACTACTTCCTACGGTGGCCCCAAGGTGTAAATGAACAACATAAAAAAAAAAAACGGAATTACATTTGGAAAAACACAACAAAAACACAAATGTAATTCTGTTTTTTTCAAATTTAATTCCGTTTTTTTCTAATGTGATTCGGGCCACTTCCGCTTCGGCCACTTCCGATTTGGTTTAATGTAATTCCGTTTTTTCTAATGGGATTCCGGCCACTTCCGCTTTGGCTTAATGTAATTCCGTTTTTTCAAATGTCATTCTGTTTTTCAAATGTAATTTTGTTTTTTCAAATGTCATTCTGTTTTTTCAAATTTAATTCCGTTTTTTTTCTTTCTAATGTGATTCGGGCCACTTCCGCTTCGGCCACTTCCGATTTGGTTTAATGTAATTCCGTTTTATCTAATGGGATTCCGGCCACTTCCGCTTTGGCTTAATGTAATTCCGTTTTTTCAAATGTCATTCTGTTTTTTCAACTCTAATTTTGTTTTTTCAAATTTCATTCTGTTTTTTTCAAATGTAATTTCGTCTTTTCAAATGTTGTTGTGTTTTTGTTGTGTTTTTCCAAATGTAATTCCGTTTTTTTAATGTTGTTCATTTACACCTTGGGGCCACCATAACTTCCTGCTATAAATTTTTTTTTAAAGAGGAAATAGTTTAGGCATTTATTTTAAACTCAGGTCATTTACTGTGCCAAAAGACACATTGTCCCATCTGACTGCTGACATAAGGCTAATCAAAGCCGAGATCACCCGACAGATTGGGAAACTCCTCAAACTTATCATTTAAAACAGATAAAAAATTAATTGCACCTGCACAAGTATTAGGTGGAAGTTGAAGAGATAAAATTAATCAGTCAAGGATGAAATAAATTATTTAACGCCGACATAGATGCTGATGGAATTCAATTAGTGCACATAAACCAGTAATAAGTGAATGTGAGTGACGGGTTAATCTGTTGGACAGTTAAAAAGCATTCATTCATTTATTTAGAGAATAAAAGTATGATTTACTCCAATCGGATCACATCTGAGCAGAATTTTATTAAAGTGCATAACCACTAGATGGAAACGGTTCAAACAATGAGAGCGTCTGAGAGCTTCAAGTAATTCACAACCCTTCCCTGTGACGCTTGTATTTATTAACACCTAAAACAACAGAGACGGTAAGGGGCCCGAATGTGAGAAGTGACAGCGCTCATGGACTTTGAACACACATAACGAGAAAACATGGTTGAAGTTATACGAGGCAGCACACACTCACATTCTGAAGTTTACAACCTTTATCAGTTAGATATTACATGTCTCCCACTGACATCTGGGTCTGATTTCCTTTCTTGTTCCCTTTAATACAAGGCAGCATCATGGTAAATTATTATTCATTTTCTGTGGCTCCTATGTAAATTTAATGAAAGTGGAGAAGCATTTATATGTCTAATATTTGGTAAGATCTTGAATCAAACGTGTCTTTATTGTTAAATTTAAGAAATTGTGCTTTAATGTTCAATAAAATCTCAATTGTGCGTCATCCATAATACACTTCTCCTTATTATATTTCTGTTCATTAAAAAAAAGACACAAACGCTCAAAGACAAAGTGAAAATTCTCAGTTATTTGGGAATATATTGCAAAAATAGTGTGCCAATGTCAGAAAAAAGTGAGTATTTATTTACACATGCATTCAACAAGCTTGGTGTGTTACTATATCACAGCGTGGGTTACTGTTTTACTCCGGGGGGAAAATACCAGGAAAAGTTAAATAAAAAAGGGACATTTTGGGGGGGAAATACATTTTATGCCCTGATGAGATGTAGTCATAGCACAATACAGTAGGAATGCTACAGTGAACACTGGTGTGAACGAAGATTCATCCTCTTCACAACCTTGAAGGATGTTTGTTGTTGTTTTTTTAAAAATCTAATTTAAATACACAAGAAATTAAAGTCCGATTCTCTAACCGAAGTATCCATGGAAGAAGACAGCCACGCACAGGAGAATGATGGCGTTGATGTTGACAACGTTCCTCCACAGAGGTTTTTCTGACGTGTCAGTGAGCTTCTTCTTCAGCTCGGCCTGCTCTTCTGGACTCAGTTCTGGGGCCTTTTTCTGGTCCAGTCCGCAGAAGCACATGACTGCTTTCTTGCAGAAGCCCGGTTCCTCCTCATTTTCTGTAACGCAGCGGTTGCAGACAAAGAAAGTTTGATTTTAAACAAAAATGAACCATACAAAAAAAAAATGGTTTGTATTTGTATTCACTACTGTTTTTCTACAAAAAGCATTACTGATACAAACTCTCTTCTTCTTACCTTCTGTTTCCATTTCAGGGTGGTTCTCATTAATCCAGTCCTCTGGTTCGATGTCTATTCTCTCCTCCGTACGGTTCCTCAGACTCCAGCACAATCGATACAGCTAAAAAAATAAAGGATGTTCAGCTCATGCTAATTTAAAACAGCCCAGCTCTAATGATTCATTTAAGGGTCTCAGTTTCAAAGTACAGATTCTGAAACAAAAGTGTTGGGAGTCTGATCATTAAAAACTGAGCTTTGTGGGTCATTTTGACCCAAGGGCATCACATCTGGACTTTATTCCATTTGCCGCATAGATCTTTGGGTTTTGGATTTATGTCACACACAGTTTAATCGTGGTCCAGTTTCTAGATGGAAAACATGGAGGTTTTTCTCTTTATTATGATCAGCCACCTATCATTAATTCAATTTGAACAAGCACAATATATTTTATAGTCTATTTGCAGCAAAAGGACAATACACAAAATAAAGCAATAAAACCTGAGAGCAAAATATGAAGCTAACAGCATTGAATTGAATGCATGTGAAAAATTTGCAGCTGATAGAGATTGAAACTGAGTTCAAACTCAGAAACTGACATTTACATTGAAATGGACACATTGGGATAAAAACCAATTAAACGCATGAAGAATTGTCATAAATCTTTAGTCGATTACTTCAAAATCTTAAGACTTTGTGTTAACAGTCAATAAGCAAGGGTTTCTCTTGACAACTGGAAACCTGAAATCAAATCCTACAAATTTGATACAACATATTTAAATGTCTCTAATGGAGAGTTTGTTTAAGTGATTTAGATACAGCAGTCATGGTCAAAAGTATAAAAGAAAGTAGAAGGACAGATGCACTAATGAGATCAAAATAGATAATTAGTCAGGAAAAACAAAAAAAAAATACTTTTCTCTAAAGTCGGTTACTGATGTTAACGTTCAAATAACTAAAGTATAGAAATGTGAGGTTATTATGAGTTTTGATCCAAATTATCTGAGATACATTTTGTAGCTCTGATTCTTTTCAATTGAAAAGAACACTGTGTTGAAAATAACACAAATAAAAGTAAAACTAGAGTGTTAAGTTTGGGAAAAGTGCATCTACTTCAGTGCCTCTTTCCTGTGGGATCCCACAGGGTTCGATTCTTGGATCTCTTCTGTTCTCATACTATCTGCTCCCTCTGGGGGTCTATCCTGAGTAAATATGGTCTTTCATTTCATTTTTATGCTGATTATTGTCAGATTTATCTGCTCTTTAAACCTAACAGTTCTTGCTTGATTCACCCTCTGTTGAAATGTCTTGATGACACCAAGGCGTGGATGGTTTCATTTTTTTTAAAGTTTAATGATCAGAAAACTGAAGTCATTGTGTTTAGCCCTAGCTCTACGGCTGTCTCTGATCCTGTAAATCTTGACTCTCTTCAGTCATATATTAAGCAATCTCTTAAAAATCTCAGGATGGTTTTAGACTCTGACTTTAAGTTTAATAAACAGTTTAACTCTGTTCTACAAAAAAAAATTCCAGTTAAGGCAGATAGCTAAGCTTAAATCCCTGCTGACCAGATGTGACCTTGACAAAAAGTCCATGCATTTGTTACAACCCAGCTGGACTACTGTAACGCACTTATGCTGGGGTCAGTCAGGTGTCACTTTCACGTCTCCAGCTCATCCAGAATGCTGAAGCTCTGCTATTAACAGGAACTCATGGGTTTGAGCACAGTTCACCAGTTCTGTCCTCCCTTCACTGGCTCCCTGTGCAACGTCAGAAGTGATTTAAACAATCTCTTATTGACTTTTACGTGACGTAACAGCCTTGTACAGTACTCTCATACCTTTCTGACCTACTTCAACCATATGTTCCTTCTTGGATGCTGAGATCTTCAGACCAGCTGCTTTTGGTTGTGCCAAAAACCGTCAAAGGAGATCAGGCTTTTTCAGTCATGGGCCTTAAACTTTGGAACAATCTGCCCCTCAGCGTCAGACCAGCCACTTCACTCCCCGCAAAATCTCTCCTAAAAACACACCTGCATTCACTGACATTTAACACAGTGTAATTTGGTGTACTAGTTTGGTGTACTCTTTGTTTTTTATGTTTTATGTTAATATTTTTCATGTTTTTTATCTTATTGTTAAGCACTTTGGTAACAGCTGCTGTTTTAAAAGAACTTTATAAATAAATTTGACTTTGACTTTAAAAATTATAACTTTTATCACAGTGCAAAGAATTCAAAGAACATTTCTCCGATAACTGAATAAAATAGCTACTGGAAAACCCATGTGGTTGTGCACAAGACAATTACAGGAACATCCAGATATTAAAATAAAAGGTATACAGTACTTTGAGGGCTAACAAGGGTTTTGGTTTTCTGCCAGAGTTGTTTTTACTCCATCAGCAGAAATGTTTGTGAACTTAATGTTCATTTTCTGTCAAATGAAGTTGTCATAGGTGTGTCCTCAAGTCAACTATTACTGATTTGGGAAGTCAAAGATTAACTCAGCCCTATCTCATACATACATGCTTGTCATCGATAGGTTTGGTCACTAGAGAAACTCCAAGTATGATGATGCAGGAGACGACAAACAGGATCATCCCGAAGTAAAGGTAGTGGACTCCACAGATGATGGTGGGACAGTCACTGGGGCTCACACAGCTGCCTGTTCCATAAACAAACTCCGCAATCATCCGGGACAGTCCTATACACAGGCCGATTGTGAGCCCAAAAAAGGCACCCTGAATTAAAGAAGAAGAAGAAGAAGAAGAAGATGAAGGAAAAAAAAGTTTAAATAACTTGTATCTTGCTGGTGTTTACAACAAATCAGTTCCTGGCAACATGAAACATGTGACCTGTGATTCATTCAGATATAAAAAGGCTGCCCAACATAAGAACCAGTTTTGTGAAGACGCACTGCAGACAATTTAGCAAACAGGCTGTTTTAATGTGGATGTTTAAAGCATGTTTTTTACTAGCAGTCCATCACAAATGCAGAAATTATTTTAATAAAATATGAGAAGAAAATATTAAAAATAACATTTTTACTGAAATACAAACAAAATATATTTTGCATAACTAGGAGATTCCTTAAAGAAGTGGCTAGTGAAAATAGCATACAGTGCACATAGAGTATGGAGAATGGTGTGTCTCTCAAGTCCCAAATTCAGTATTTCTTGTCCTTTTTTAAAAACATAGTTTTCTTATTTATACTGATATTCTGCTGCTTATAGTTAATAGGCTTGACCATTCTCTTGTCATCTACTTTCTTGATGTTTTTAGGACACATTGAACAGAATATGGTTGAAACAGCAGCCAAAGTAAAAAGTAAAAATAAAAAGTAAAAAAAAACTACCAGGCTTTCAGTAACCAGATAGACTACTGACCAAGCTCACTTTAAAAGATTCCAGGAAATTTTGGCCCCTTGGAAACAAAGTATAAAGACGTTATGGGTGGCTTAAAGCTTTTCAGAATCAAAATAAGCTTTATTATCATTGTACCGAGATCCAGCATGAATATGTTTGTGCAGTCGTCCGAAAGATGGACAGCGTGCACGTAGCTGCTGCTCCTTGAGAGCGCAGCCTCTTATCCTTTTCAGAATACTTTTTTTTGTTATAAAAAGGGACAAAGCCATGAGGAGTGGATAGTGGCATTACAAAAAAGGTCTCTTCACGTCTTGTCCTAACATGATGTGATTTAAGACATCAAAAAACTCTGCCAGCAGCACATTTGTGAACAGTTACACATGCATTTGACGACAAGGCAGTCCATGAAGCACTTCCAGATAGTCCATTGTACTGATAAGATGACGGTCAGCCGGCACAGTTCTGATAAGCCTCCACAGAAGTTCGGGGGGTGGGGCCTGTTTTTGGAAATAAGCCACAATTGTTGATTTTTCTTTCAGGCAGACTGTCTTTTCTTGTCAGCCTCAAAGCACAAACCAAACAAGCAGCCTGACGAGGGCCAAATTGGCTGCAGCTGTCTTCTTTGTATGTTGATAGACCAGGAACTATCCAATTTCTAAAAATTTCCAATTGTATATGTCTTTGGTGTCCTCCTGAGATTCTCAGCAGAACATGAGGGCTCTCCAGGACCCCGTCGCTTTGTTGAAAAGATTTTGTCGATTGCGTCGAGAGTCCAATTGGTCAGATCCATAACAGTAGTTTTCATTTGGGATGATGTGTACAAATAGGAGATCCGATACACAGACAGAGAGCAAAAAAAGCCGGAGGAGAACAGGAGAGGGTTTAGAATGCGTCCGACTCGTACCAAAGCGGGTGAGGGGGGGGGGGGGGGGGGGACTTACAAACTTGCGTCATGTTACAGCTCCCAAAGCCTCAACCAACGGGTTTATTATTTTAATTTCTTGAAAACAATAAGAAACTTGAAATAAACCAAAACTCACTGGCTCATTGACGCGTTTGCAAAAGAGTGCAAGCATGAAGACGGCTGCGACAGGCGGAGTGAGATAGCTGGTGATTGACTGGATGTAGTCAAAGAGCTGACCACTCTGAGCTGACTGTACTATGGGGATCCACGCTATGCTCACACCAATCAGGGCCAAGATGAACACTCTGCATGGTTGAAACAGACATCCAGGGATAGTACGATTCAGACAATTAAAACAGCAATTGTAAAAGACACAAGCTGAATTGTGTTTTACCTGCCAGCAATCATGAGCTCCCTCTCTTTGGCGTAGGGACGGATCTTAGTGTAGATATCCATAGTGAAGAGAGTACTAGCACTGTTAAAAATTGAGGTAAGTGAGCTCATTAAAGAAGCCAACATCACAGACAGCATCAGACCTCTCAAACCTAAAACA
The DNA here is from genome assembly GCA_031763805.1 of Argolebias nigripinnis. Taxonomy (NCBI): domain Eukaryota; kingdom Metazoa; phylum Chordata; class Actinopteri; order Cyprinodontiformes; family Rivulidae; genus Argolebias; species Argolebias nigripinnis. The sequence continues at coordinate 20,685,731 of JARVJN010000752.1, read as the reverse complement.
AAGAATAAGAGTCAGAGGAGAAAGAAAACAAAGCAAACATAAAGATTCTAGATCTTTGTTTGATATTATAGATAATACGTCTAATCCACTCACCGTTGGGCATCAGATCCACCACCAGCTTGGGATACGCAATGTTGGTGCATCCTACACTCGCGTCACAGTATTTTTCACATTCATCAGGGTCCACACAGGCCACCACATCTGAGTTAAGTTAATGAATGGTGGTAAAGTAAATTACACAGGTACCTTAACAAATACAGTACAATAAAAACCAATAGTTGAAAAGCACACACACACCGGGATAGAGGATCCTGCTGATCATCCCAGGAAAAACCATGAGAAACATGGGCAACAGCTTCAGGTAGCCACATAAGATACAACCCCCTTTAACATGAGAGAGATTCTTGGCAGAAAGGCAACGCTGGACAATCACCTTCAGAAAAAAATAACGTAATGGTGTAAGTTCTACATACTATTGCTTCTAAAACAGTTACTCAAGTAGGAGACTAAAAATGTTACTGCTACTTTAATACTGTACAGTGTTTTCTTGTTTCTGTACAAGTTTTTGGTACAAGAAAATTTTGGTTTATAAACCTGCATGAAACAGCGTGAAATTCTCCAACAAAGTTCAGTCAGATCATCTGGAAACGTCTAAAAAAAAAAAATCCAGATCTGACTGAACTTTGTTGGATTTTCTACCTGGATTATTGAGCATGAACTTTGATATTGTGAAATTCTATTGCTACGAATTGGTGTATTATGTACATCTTTATGTACAGTAAATATTCATTGCTATTAACGTTATATCGGGACAGTAATTAAACAGAATAAAGTACTACATATATATCTATCTTTAAACAGAGATACGTGTAATGTGTAGTCAGTGTTTCAGTTAGGAGAATCAGAAACAATGGTTGTGAAAAATTCAAGCTAACCTCTAATGTTATTCAAGAATTGCATCTGTTTTGCAAATGGACATGAATGAACCTCTAATTGTGTTCCAGTTTGGATGGTCTTTAGTCCAAATGATCAAAAACAAAGACCTCATCTCTATCCACAGTCACCTCTTCTAGCTTGGTGATAATTTCAAGTCATTCACAGGCCAAGCTGAGATACATAGTTTTCCCAACGTGTTTTTCCCTAGGGTCTCCTCCCAGTTAGACATGCCAGGAACACCTCTATAGGGAGGCACCTAGGGTGCATCCTTACTAGATGCTGAAGCCACCCCAACTGATTCCTCTCAGTGTGGAGGGGCAGCGGTTCTACTCTGTGTCTCTTACAGATGAATGGTCTTCAAAGTGAGTCCAGCTACCTCTCGGAGAAAACATGTTGATCAGCTGTATTCACATTCTCATTCTGTTGTTCACTATCCAGAGTTCTTGACCGTAGGTCAGTGTAGGAACGTAGGCCGGCTGGAATACAGAGAGCCTCACCTTGCAGCACAGAGTACACACTGCGGAAGAAGCTGCATTGATCTATCTTTCGATCTCACGCTCCATTCTTCCCTCACTGGCAAACTGAACCCAACGGCCCTCATCTGACCAACCATTAGTTTGACTCTCCTCCAAACTGAGACTGTTCCGATTTCTGTCTACTGGAGGTAAAACACTCATTTGACAGGAGATTCAAATCATCACTTCAATTTATAACATCTATTGAATATTATATACTGTATATATCATAACCAATGAAAAAACAAAATGCCAATACTTGTGAAATGGACTAAAACTGTTAGTTTGAAGTGACAAAACTAGCATCAAGGCAACAATTCAATCATAAAATCACTAGAGTTTGGGTAAAAATGCATAGGCGGACTGTGATTCAGATTTAAAATTTAACTCCCAAAGGTTATTATATGTCATCTCCACTATCAGTTGACAATATTAACTCGCCTCACTGAGTCCAACCAAAACAGGCAAGATGAAGGAACATGAACGTGTATGGTTCTATAAAAAAATCAATCGGGTGAGTTTACAACCGCAGATTGTTCCTGTAAAGTGGTAAATGCTGCAGTAGTGTTTGTAAAAGTACAGTGTACTCACAGTCAGAAAAACAGCTCGCTTTACTGACCTGATCTGTGCACCAGTACCAGGTGGCCTGAATGGTGAGTCCAAACACCAAACCAGGCCACGGCAGGTCTCCTGTGATCGGATCCCTAAAAATATGGAAGGAGTCTGCCCGAGGCTGGTAGCACTCTGGGTTGGCACCAGCCGTGATCGCCGGGACTGCGGTCATGTATCTCTTCTGGAAGTTATCATAGCCCCCAACTTCAGTGAAAGCTGAAGATGGGTTCAGGTTAGACCAATTTGCACTTTCTGTCTTCAGTAATGTGAACTGATCACAAAGATAATGGAACATTACCAAAGCCCATTAGAATAAAGGATCCAACAAGCATGATGATGGTCTGTAAGGTGTCTGTGTAAATCACTGCAGCCAATCCACCTGAGACACAACACATGACGTGAACAATGTTTACATACTTCATTCAGAGTTATTGGCAGTAATGTGTCTACTGGAGAAAAAAACAAGGCATAATGCTTTTGTGTAACAGCTTGTCTTGTAACAATAACATTTACAGTAGGTTTAGGTGCATTATTTCAGACCAGCAACAGAGGGCCATTTAAAGCTTATCATAATCCATGGATAATTAACCACAATAATACACCACAGATAAACTAAGACAGGGGTTGTATGTGTGTCTACATCTCTTCAGTCCATTCGGCCTTGAGAAGACTTTACCCTCTGTCATGGTGCCACTTACATAGATAAGGCTTCTTTCTGGCTTTAGTTTACGAGTAAAAAACAGCTCTCTGAAAAGGGAAGTGACATACCTGTGACAGTGTACAAGGCTGTAATCGCCAGCAGAGCGATAACGGCAAGGTAGATATTAAGTCCAAGAGCCTGGTTGATAAAAATGGCACCGGAGAACATGTCTGCCTGAGAGGACATGGAAAACCCAGATCAGTTGCATTCACAGCTGGAGCAGGAAAGTTTTGTGCAACAGCCACGCAAACTTACAGAGATCTTGGTGAAGACGTAGAGGCAGAGGGAGAGCACGGAGAGATAGATGCGAATGCGCTGTCCTCCGAACCTTTTCTTCAAGTACTCCGGCATTGTCACCACCTAAACAAATCCACTGATTATACTTTGGCTTTTATCATTACTAAAAATGTGGTAAAGGATACACATTCATCAGGCATTTTATTGGGCACACTTTGCTAGTGGGGTTGGATCAATCCTAATTCTTTGTGGCACTGATTCAACAAGGCTTTGCAAATATTCCTCTGACATTTTGGTTCATATTGACATGATGGCATTGCACAGTTGCTGCACATCAATGATGTGAATCTCTGTTCCAGCACATCCCAAAAGGAGCTCGACTGGATTGAGATCTGGTGACCATCAAGACTCATCAGGTCAATGTTTTCCCTAACCTCACAGTTTGTTTGAGTGTGAACTGTAGCCTCAGTTTCCTGTTCTGAGCTGACAGGAGGGGGTCAGTGTGGTCTTCTGTAGTGTAGTACTCGAGACTGGTCTTGGTCTTAAGACCGGTCTCAAGACCACTTTTTGATGGTCTCGGTATCATCTTGGACTCGACCGCATTTGGTCTCGGTCTTGTCTCGGTCTCGGACATTGAGGACTCTGGATTTTATTTCAAGACCAGTCAAGACCACAACTGTGGAAATATCACTAAATTGTCAGAATATTGTCCAGTTTATTTGTGAACATCTTTGTTTTTATTGGATGCAAAATGTACTGATTCAGATGGAAGTGATAACGTGACTCATTGCTAAATACATGGTTCCCTTTCACTCGCACATGTCACTCCCAGTGTTGCCAGATTGAATGGTTTACTGCCAGTTGGGTGGTTTTCATTCTGATTTTGCTGGGAACTCTGGGAAGATTTTTGTTGGATTGTTATGTTTTGCCACATATTGTTAAATTACCTTGGCTTGTACTGATGAGTGTTCATGTTCAAACAGTAAATATAACAATATATTGATTGAGCAAATTTTTGTGCGATGGGGTGGTTTTTAACAGCTTTTTGGGCTGGAAAACCTCAACTCTAGTTGGCAACACTGGTCACTCCAAGAAAGTGAGAAGTGATTGACTGGGCGCGGGAAAAGATATCTGCCAAATCATCAGTTATAAAATTCATCTATTTAAATCACAAAGAATTTACTTGTAAATTATATCCATTTATCTAATTTATTTTGGTGTATATCTACTTTATTGAAACCACTGTGCAACTATATATATGGTTATCTTTGGTGTTGAGTTTGGACTTATGAAGAGTGTTTTGCCACTGCAGTTTTTTAAGGTGTGCATGTGATGAAACTGCTTCCAGTTTAACAGTTGGGCCATTTTATTGTTGAATTGAATGATGTTAGACCACTGAATGTCTGATTTCTTTATGTAGCTTTGAAAATTTATAAAAGCTGATACATTCATTCAAAAGCAAACTTAAAGTTGCAGTATGTAAATTTTATGAAAAATATTTTATCAATAACATTTTGTATTTTTTTTTTAGGTCTTGGTCTCGACTTTGTCTCGGACCCTAAAAGTCTTGGTCTTGACTTGGTCTTGACTTGGTCTTGAACACATTAGCTGCGAATCATCCTCAGCATGAGATCTATAACATCTGGCAAGAGCTCACAATATTACATAATATCAAAACAAGATTAAACTGAAAAAGCGATAAGGTTCATTTTTCAGCATCAAATGATTTTAGTCTGAAACTGGACTGAAAGGCGGCGGGCGATATGCATTCCTTCAAAAAAAAAATGCTGGTTCTGTTCTGAAAAGAAGCAAAGCAAATCATATCAGAACAATTTAAGGTGAGAATAAATTTAATTAAACCAACATTGTTTATGTAGCAGTAGAGAAAGATGCCTGATTAGGCTGATGGGTTCCTG
>JARVJN010000752.1:20653392-20665970 GCA_031763805.1 Argolebias nigripinnis | reverse complement strand
AAACATGTATGGACAGAGATATTTTTGGGGGGCAAATATTCGTTTTTCAAACACCAGGCTACGTGTGTACAGGGCCTTATAGAAGAGGAGAGCGGAGGGAGATAGACTAATAGAAAAAAGAGTGAATGAGAGCAGAGGAAAATAGGAAGACTAATAAAGCAAAGAGAAGAAAAAAAGCAGATGAGTGTTGCAAAGAAAAAGGAGGAAAGGAAAGAAGAGGAGTCTGAATGACAAGATGCTCTTTCAAAGAAAAGAAGTGTCATTTTACTGAAAAATTTCCAGCAGTTTTCATTTCTACGTCCTGGTCAACTCTTCAGATCGTTGCTCTTCGGTTAATATTTCAAGTTTATCTGTCTCATGTTTATGATGTCAAATATTTACAGTTAAAGTTCAAGAGATGAACTGATGAAGTGGTTTGACTGGTAACAAATTGAGTGATGACAGAGTGTCTGTATACTGGTGAGATGTTACGGCTGGTTCGAGTTGAGAGGACAGAAGTTCTTCCTCTGAGCTGAGCATCAGGTTCTTGTGCTTCTCTAACCTCAGCAGTGTGGAGAAGCAGATGTTTGAGTGACAATGAAACAAGTGGAAGAACAAATAAAAATAAAATAATAGAAATAAAATCATATTACTAAATGGTGACTTGTTTCTTTTGTTTTAAGTATTTATATATTTACCATTATCTGCTCTTTCAGTTCTGTGTGTAACATTTTCTGCTCTTCTTCTGTTCCAGACCTCCATGGCCACCATGGCTGATGGTTCTCCAGACAGAGGAGGCCTCACAGAACCAGGGATGAGCTCATAGTGGACTACCTGACCTTCACTCACCTCACACATACACACAATATAAATACACATCAGCTACGTAACCATACACTGTGTACTTATACACACCTAAGTGCATACACGTTCTCATTCACTCGCAAGGTATGCACGCTCACTTGCTAGTATATACCCTTGACCCCCCCACCCCCCATTTTAATAATCTATTACTACTACTATTACTTTATTCATTGCATTGCTCTTAGGAAATGTTATCAGTGTGGAGAGCCACATTCCTTAATTTTTATTGTTTAAACATAAATAAATATGTAAAAAATAAAATAAAGAAACTGTAACTGTCCCCGTTTTTAATTTAATCTTGATAAAATTGTATTGTTTTTGGTCTCCGAGCTGGAAATGTCACCATATTTCACTTCAGAAATCTGGTCACCTTAACCTACAACAGGGCAGAATTAACATAAAATGAAGAAATTAACACTAACATGGATAAAGGAGGGCGCTGTTCAAGTAGCACAGGCGGGGCAGAATACGTAAGAAACAGGGCAAAGTAAAAATCACCTACACATAGCCTACATATCATTGGCAGAGTGGAAGTATCATTAAAAAAGCAAACTTAGCATTAGCAGGGCAGCATATTAGCAATAACTTAGACAAAATTACCATTAGCATAGAAATGCCTAAACAGAAAGGCTTGTCAAAAAAAAAAACTGGTTTGAGAGCAGATTGTGGTTTCAGCAGAAATACAGTACAGTCGGATTTGTGAACATGAACAATGGGAAAGAGCAAACAAACTGCAAAACGAGGAGAAGTTGGTAGAGTTGTGTTGTAAAAAAATGTATTTAGGTTGCATCCAGGCAGAGATTGGGACGGGTACTGATGTGTAAAATGGCTGAAAACAAACCTTAAAGGGTCGGGGGAGATCAGGCTTGGTATATCGGAGGTAGAGTAAACCAAGGACAACCACACCAATAAACAGCCACCGTAGGAAACTCATAAAGTTCAACAAGCTGTAGATGTCCCCCACAAATACCTGCAGAATGGTCATAGGGTACTACACAAACAAAAACACACACACACAATTGTACTTTCATTATTCTTTAAAATCCACTCACTGCTGTCAATGAACAGTTTTTGACTCTTACTGACCATTATGATGACAGCAGCCAGCGGAGTGTGTCTGCGGATATGGACCATAGACAGGACCTCGGGGAGGTGTCCTTCACGTGAAGCTACATAATACATTCTGGTAAACACATACATAGGCACACAAATACACAAAGAAACATAAATAGCATGACAAAAAAATAGCATAAACATGTTGATTGTTCAAGTGAAAAAAATAAAAATTTCATCTTATTGTGATTTTAACTACAAAGTATTTAGAATAGACACACACACACACACACACACACACACACACACACACACCCTGTACACAACAGACAAGACTGTGAGATAAACAATCTGCAGAGGAATAAAAATAACATAAACTTGTTTTAGGGAAATAAGGATGTTAGCTGGGCTGTGGTAACTTGGTGGTCAGTGTTTTGGTCTTGTAATCCTGAGGCTGTAGATTTAAGTCCAAGTAACATCTCGAAGGCCATCAGGTGAAAAGTACATGTAATGGCCAAATGTTTGTGTGTTTGCTAGCTGTGACAATCCTTGAAGAACAAAGCTACTGAAAGTGCAACAGCTTTGAGGAGGTTTGCAGTTGTTCGTTTTCAAAAACGATCATTCAGAGATCCATGACACAAAAAATGTTGTATCTGGAGAGAAATCACTCAGCGCTTTTCTGGTCTTTTGAATAGACAGTTGATAAACCTTTGAACTATCGTCATGTATTATTCTGCTCTAAAACTGTACTGGTGTCATGTCCAGGATGTACCCTGCCTCTCAAATGTTGATTGCTGGACATGGGCACCAGTTACCCGATGAACCAAAAAGAATGAAGCAGGTAAAGATCATGGATGGATGGATGGACAGACGGACGGATGGATGGACTCAGTATTTCTAACACATCATCCAGTATAAGGACAGTATTTCTCAAGCCAAATCCAGTTATTTCTCTGACATCATTAGTTCCAACGTTGGCAATTCAAATACATTGTTCTCTCTCTTTAACCGTTCAGTCTCATCTCCTAACTCGTTACCCTCTCACAAGGTTTCCACAGAATTTTGCAACTCACGGATGCACTATTTCAATGAAAAGATTAAATTCATAAACATATTGGCCCAATAACCACCCACAGCATGTATGTTGAACTCCTTCCCTCCCTGTGCCTTCTCGCTCCCCTCTGCTGATGACATCTCTGGCATTATCAGCAAGTCCAAGTTCTCCTCCTGTCAGCTTGACCCATTTCCCACAGTTCTTGTTAAATCCTGTCTCCCATCTCTGCTCCCTATCATCACTAACATAATTCACTCCTCCCTAACCTCTGGTATTGTTCCCATAGCTTTTAAATGTGTTGCCATCACCCCCATCATCAAGAAACCAAGTTTTGACTCTACCAACTTCAGTAATCTTCGTCCGATCTCTAATTTGCACTTTATTTCCAAGGTTCTTGAAAAAGTTGTTGCTAGTCAACTTCACTCTCACCTATCCATCAATAACATTTATGAAGAGTTTCAATCTGGTTTTTGCCCCACCATAGCACAGAAACAGCTCTAATAAAAATTACTAATGACCTTCTTTTTGTTGCAGACTCTGGTCTTCTGTCCATCTTCATTCTACTTGATCTAAGATCTGCCATCAATACCATCTGTTATTCTACCCTCCTCAACAGACTAACCTCCATTGGCATCTCAGGTACTGGTTCAAATCATATCTCTCTGATGACACTCAATTCAAACAGATTAAATCCTTCCGTTCTTAGTCTTCCCCCATCTCCACAGGTGTGCCCCAAGGCTCTTTCCTCGGACCCCTCCTCTTCATCATTTACCTTCTTCTTCTAGGTCACATCTTCCACAGATTTGGTGTCCATTCCCACTGTTATGCTGATGACACACAGCTCTACTTGTCAACCAAACAAAACCCCACTCACCCACCCTCCGTACTGACAGACTGTCTCAAGCTCAATCACTGATTTTCTAACAATTTCCTTCAACTAAACTGTGACAAAACAGAAATCATCCTGGTCTGTACCAAACCTCTATTTAAAATTCCGAACATCTTCTCATCCCCTTAACAACTCTGCTATCCCACTCGCCTCAGGTCAATAGTCTCAGTGTCATCTTTGACACCACTCTCTCCTTCACTTCACACATCAACAATGTTACTCGGTCTGCCTATTTCCATCTCCAAAATATTAACCGTCTCTGCCCTTCTCTCTCACGTCGCTCCTTGTTCACAGTCTTGCGACTTCCCGGATTGACTACTGAAACTCCCTTCTTTATGGTCTCACCAACAAATCTCTTCAAAAACTATAAATTGTCCAGAACTCAGCTGCCTGTGTCATCCCTCAAATCTCCTCCTGTCCTGCAGCAGCTCCACTGGCTCCCGGCTAAATCACACATCATCTTCAAAATGCTTCTTCTCATTTTCAAAGCTATCCACAGTTTTGCCCCTCCTTACCTATCTGACCTCCTACACATTTCCATCCCCTCTCTCAGATCCTCCTCTTTGCTGCATCTACATGTACCCTCTGCCCACCTCTCCACCATGGAGAGCAGAGCCTTCACCTGCTCTGCCACTTACCTCAGGAAGTCTCTACCACCAGATCTACAAAACACCACCTCCCCTTCTCTGTTTAAGACAACTCTGAAAACACATATCTTTAGACTAGCTTATCCTTCTTAAATTTGTTTTATGTATTTCATATTGGTTATGGAGGAAATGAGTTTCCTCCGCAGGGTAGCTGGACTCTCCCTTAGAGATAGGGTGACAAGTTTGGTTGTCTCAGAGTAGAACTACTGCTCCTCCACATCAAGAGGAGCCAGTTGAGGTGGTTTGGGCATTTGGTAAGCATGCCCCCACTGGACACCTCCCTAGGGAGGGGCTTTGGGCATGTCCAACTGGGAGGAGACCCTGAGGAAGACCCAGGACACGCTGGAGAGACTATGTCTCTTGGTTGGCCTGGGAATGTCTTGGAATCCTCCCTGAAGAGCTGGAAGAGGTGGCTGTGGAAAGAAATGTCTGGGCTTCCCTGCTCAAGCTGCTGTCCCTGTAACCCGACTTCGGAACAAACGGAAGATAATGGATGGATAGATTGATGGTAGAAAGGTGTTTTATTCCGACCAGTTGAGTGAGCTGCTCAGGGCATGACCATGACCAAAATAGATTAATGTTGCCTTAAAGCAATTTTAATAGCTGATGAGGAGGATTCAGACCGAGGAATGCATGTTCAACACAAGCAGTTCAAAATAATAACTAAAACTTTTTTAAATAAAACAAAAGTCTGGCAACTTGCATTTCCTGGAAGCAAACAAGGAGAAACAGGAAAAAAATGAGACATGGCATGTTTCATGCACAATGCTCAACTAATTTCTAAACTGACACTAGCTGAGGCTAATGAGGAGAAGACACTGAGCTTAACGAGACATGGCACAGGTGTGAGTGGGCGTGGCATAGAGCTGTCATTTCTAACCCTGGCTCTAAGCCCGGGCTGACCCGAATTTGGGCCAGGCCATAATTATGTGCTGGATAGACGGGCCGAGTTGGTGTCGGGCTTTTGATTGCGTAAGCAGATCATCCATGATCTAATTATATGGCAACATGGCTTGCCATATAATTCCATTTCTATGGCAACATGGCTTGCCATACTTTCACCAGCCGCACACAGCCATTTGACCACAAGCTGACTGGCCTTGAATAAGGTAAAATAAAGTTCTGTTAAGCTTCAGAAGGGACTACCGTTAATGCCAGGAAGCGATCCATCACCCAATGGACATTCAGCCACTGAACTCAACAGCCGACGACCCATACAGGTGAGTTCCCAAAGCAGACATGTCAGAGCAGGGTCCGTGTCTGAATAATGCAGAATGCAGGCAGAAGCAGGGATTTAATTAATGCGCTTGGACGGCAATGAAAGGACAAACACCCCCTCAGCTCCGATCTTCTGCCCCCTTAGCTGAGCATGTCCATTAATAACTATATAAGCAGCCAAAGCTTAATCAAAAATGTCGGGGGATTTGCGGGTTCGGGCCTGTAATTACTGTTAATTTGTCGGGTTGGGTGGAGTTTGGGATATGGCTAAGGGCTGGGGCAGAGAGTGGCAAAACTGAAGAGCATAGTCAAGCTGGGACAAAATTCAGATGGGGACTGGGAATGCAGAAGAATTGACTGTATAAGCTATTTACAACAGGTAATAGGATAACTGTTCATAATCTTGCCACATAAACTCACAAAAGCTCTACACCTTTAATCAGAGACATCTCTAAAGCCCTTAACTTACTGAATGTTTGACAAAATGACACCTTTGTGCTGTGAACTAAAACACCACCATGTCCTTTGTCTGGCACATCTTTCTCATGTGCCAGGTCTTGAAAGGCCGAGGCAGATCCAGGCTGACGCTTGGCAAACACAGGGCTCACCTTGGACAGCCTCCCAGTCCATCAAACTACAAATCCATAGAGACATACAAGCTTGCACGCTGATACCTACAGCCAGTTTCAAATGTTTCTGTCTCTGTTCATCAGGCTGAGAGTTCCTGGCTCGGATGCCACCGAGCGAGGACTAGCGTCATCGGCAGGCAGCCGAGCATCGCTGCTGTGGGCTGGAGGTTTCAGTTCATGTGTGTGGAGGTTGTTGTCAGTGCTGTCAGTTTGTTTCTTGACACGTGTTTTACTGATGAGCACTGACAAAACAGTTGGGGGGAAAAAGTAAAATTAAAGATGCAGTTTCATGCTCAGATTCATAAAAGCTCTTTCCTTATTGCTGCCTGCTGCCAATAAGCAACAATGCCCCCGCTATTCGACAATAACAAACACAAACATGGTTATAACTTAGTCAATTTGAGGGAATTTGAGCTAAAATTTAATATGAGAGTAGTTGAGGGTTGTCCCAAGCACATACTTGGAGCACAAATATGCATCATATTTGCTTAAATTTTGACATTAACTGTTGTTTGTCTATTAGCAAAACATCACAAATTTTATTAATATATTCATTGGAGGGTGATCTGCAACTGAATCATTTTTTAAGTCAACCGATTTTATAAAGACCCCTAAGCTAATTGACATTTACCAACACAAAGCATAGCTATGATTCAGTATTAGATTATCGTAAAAGCTCTGACATCAAAAGGCGGCAGGCGATGTGCATCGCTTCAAGGAATGCTAAGTTTATTTAGCTACTAATGCGCAAATCATGTAAAAAAAAAAACTGTTGAGAAAAATGAAGTAAAACATCCTTTCACCTGTCAGCAAAGATTCCATTTAAATTAATAGATTTCAGGTCAAAGTGTAGAAACGCATGCGTGACTTTGCCCTAACCCTCAGCCCTGCTTTCATGATTCCCTTTTTATTGCCCGATGGGTGCCATCACTCGTGAACTGTTGCTGAGTAAAACTTTATTTATACCACTTGCTTCAGAATAGGAATGTTGGCACGGACATTTATCTGCTGCCCCAAAGCACTTGGAGTTTTGCCGGGATTTAATCATCAGTATTTTCTGTTCCTTTGGATGTACAGAAGATGCATGAAAAGATCCACTGAAGGACTAAAGAAAAGGTGGACTACACTGGAAAACTGTTTTGTATCCCCTTTGTACATTGCTTTGTTGTTACTTGAGTTCTGCTTACATTACATTCTGCCAAAAATACAAGCAAACAATCAAAAATTAGCCCAAAAAAAAACAACCAAACAAATAAACTTAAAGTTAGCTGAAGAATTATTTTTTCCTCATTAATCTGAAAGTTGTGTTGAAAACAGTCTATGATGCAACTAGATGGAGAACTGCTGATATCCAGGATATTTCCTTAGCTTAGTTTATGCTTAAGCCACAACATTTTCCCAATTATAACACAAACAGTTTTAAAGTCAAACTTTCACCAGGTACTTTGATTAGATAATTTGATTATTATTTTTTTTTACTAATTTGTATTATTTGTGTATATAGAGATTTTTTATTTATTTAATTTTTTGTAATGGTTCTGCTCTGTCCTCTATGCTGCTGTGGCAATGTAAAGTTCCCCACTGTGGGATTAATAAAAGCATCTTATCTTATCTTATAAGACATGAACAAAAAAGTACAAAAGTAAAACATCCATTATCTTTTACCTGCTTCTTCCATTTTGGGTCACGGGGGTCGCCGGTGCCCATGTCCAGCAATCACTGTGGGAGAGGCGGGGTACACCAAGGACGGGTCACAAGTCCTTCACAGGGCCACGTCGAGACAAACAACCATTCACACTCGCTCTCACTCACACCTAGAGACAATCTAGAGTTACCAATCAGCCTAACATGTATGTTTTTGGACTGTGGGAGGAAACCGGAGTACCCGGAGAAAACCCATGCATGCACGGAGAGAGCATGCAAACTCCACCCAGAAAGGCCCCAGGACTGAGATTTGAACCAGGGACCTGCTCGCTGAGAGGCAGCAGCTCCACAAGTTGTGCCACCATGCTGCCTCACAAAAGGGAAACAGAAAAAGAAAAATTCTAATCAGAGTTTTTTTCTTCTTCTTTCAATCGTGTCTCATTCACTCTATGACTGTCTGAGTCATTTACAAAGTAAACGATTGTTCAAATCATGTTTAATGTGATGCAATATTCCCAGTGATCACACTAGATGTATTTTTCTGGGCTTACTGTTCATGTCCATTAGCAGGCAAAAAGGGTGTCAGATTACACCCATCAATCAATTCAGTTGTTTACCATATTACATTGAAGACTTAAAAAAACGAAATAAAAATGAAATTATAAAACAAAGAATTTTGAAATGTATTTTTTTGTTGTTATTGTGTAAGATAAATAATTTATAGTTAATGATGAGTTAAATTGTTTCTTTCAAAAACATTGTCTCTGATTGGTGACACATTTCCTCCCTGGGGACGCAAGAATCTTATCCCATAGACTCTCGTTGAAAGCTGTACATGCACAGTTAGCTACTCTTCGTTACAAGATATAAAAACATTCTGGGTGCACCACTCAAGCGCCCTGAGTACCAGCGCACTGTACAGGTTGTGCTTCCGGTCCTGCCATCCCAGTAGAGATTTATTTATTTATTTATTTATTTTTGTCTATGTTTATTTTGGAGTTCTTGCTCATGTGGTTATGCGATTTCGTCTCACCCTAATCATATAATAAGCGTTACACAAAGCCTGATGATCTCCGTCCAGAAGAAATTAGTGGTAACAATATGGGTCTTCGATTCTGGGATTCTGGAGTCTTACAATCTGCTGTTGCTGATCTGGAAGCACTGTAGCTGAAATCAACTGAACTCTTTGAGCATTATTATAGACTAATGGCATCAAAGTTCCAATTACTTATATACATGAACGAGTTCAGTTCCTACGCCCGTTTGCAAGTCGAAAATCGCCGTAAGTCGGAAGTACACACTAGCCGCCACTTTTACACGTACATGTAAAGTACTGTACAGTTACCAAGCACGTCGCCTATCCTAACAGAGTACCCTACATAATTATTAAAAAAACACATACAGTGCATTTGGAACCATAATGAAGGAAAAAAATAGTTAATTTCTTACTGGTAGCTGGTGAATACAGTCTCCATCTGATAGCATGTTAGCTCATTGCACGTCTGAGCTCTGCAGCTTCCTACTGCTTCACGCAGTCCAAACTGTTTACAGGAAGGCCTGTTAACACAGCTCCATACATATAATGAAGGGAAACATAGTTAATAACTTACTGGGAGCTGGTGAAGCTGTTTTTCCGCATGTTAGCATGTTAGCTCAGTGTCACAGCAGCATCCAAGGCCACGCAGCCTTTTCTCCACGTTAGCATGTTAGCTCGGTGTCCCTCCAACATCTGAGGCTGTCAGGCGGAGCATCAAGGTGAGCTCCCGGACGCAGCAGGCCTCTCCGCCGCCTATCATCTCAGTGTCCCCGGTGGGGCCGGCTGATGGCAGGTACAGTAGCGGCGGGATGGTTACCGGATCCCGCTGTGAGCTGGTGGTGTCAGCCGGCATGGTGGGATGCGGCGGAGCGATTGGCGGCTGCTGCTCCGGGCCTGAGACGTCCACAGAGTTCACCGAGCGTTTCCAGCTCATTTAGCCGTATGAGGCAACCTCTGATCGGACACACGGTCCTCCAAAGCCGGCTGTCGAGGCCGGAGCTAACCGAAGCTAACCAAAAGCTGGTGGACACTGCCGAAAACTGGCGGACACTGCCGAAAACTGCGTAAATCGGCTTCTAAATAATAATGATAATAATAATAATAATAATAATAATAATAGTAATAATAATAATAATACTTTATTTATAAAGCCATTTAAAACAACCACAGCTGCAACAAAGTGCTGTACACATGAAATCAAGAACATTTAAACACATAAATTTTTTGTATTTAATTTTATATTTTTATTAACAAGATGCGTTCGTAACACCGAATCGCCCTAAGTCAAGACCGCCGTAACTCGAGGACTACCTGTATTTAAGTTTTGCATGTTTTAGCTACTGCATCGTCAACCAAAAGGCCGCCGAGATCATCCCAGATAACTAAACTCTGCAGAAACCGTCTGCTGGGACGGAGGCTCGTCTCTGTTTCCTTCTGTTGACAAAGTGACAGAAGAATCAGAGAGAGCTCAGCTGCCATGAACCGTTGAGCAAGAGTTATTTCCAGTGGGAACTTAACGAGCTTCTTTTGTTCTTGTTGCCAAAGAGAGAAGAACAAGACAAAGTTCATTCACACACGTCTCATAAATCTTTCTGCACCATAAAGGCACGTGATGGTACAAAAATAATGTAAAGCACACAAAGCATCAAAATATGCACTACTTTAATGAAATGATTGAATTTTAAGTAGTTTACAGTACAAGCAAAAATTCTTCCCTACGTGACTTTAAATTTTCAGTTTTACGTTAATCTTATTCAACCAGTTCTGCTTATTAAAAGTTGAATAAGATTATTGTCAATCCGTGTGAGGATGGTTTGGACTTTCTGTCTCAAACATTCAGAAGAAAAGCGGTCGGACATAAAATCACCATGTCTGGTTTTCTTGACGTTGCAGTGAGGCACGGTGGTGGCAGAATCATGAAGTGGGCCTGGAGTACTGCTGGAGAAAGCTACAGGAAACCTGTTGGAATTGAGACGGCGTAGCTGAAGCAGAACTCCACTGGTTCCTGGCCCGAGTCCAGAACCACACACAGCACCGTCCAACCAGACGGAGCCGCAGCAGTTTGGTCCTGACCACAGAGGTCGGGACGTTGGTAGATTTTTCTTGAAAATGTACAAAGTCTTACTTTAAATGTGTTTATTTTGTTCCGTCATGGAAAATAAATATATATTTTTGTAAATTTACAAACAATGCATTCTGTTTTAATTAACCATTTAACCCTCCTTCATTTGTTTGTATCTAAAACAAGCAGCAACGTGAATATGAAGGTAAATTCATCCTCAGGGACTTTATTGTTGCTCATTGTTTGTTGTTGTTGTTGCTCATTGTTTGTTGTTGTTGTTGCTCGTTGTTTGTTGCAGGCTCTTCAGCCCCTCATACAGTAACTGATGTTTGCAGCTAAACTAAATATTAAAGTGAACTTCAGACACATCCTGAGGATGATCTAATTACACCTAATGTCAACATTTGGAGTTTATCAATGAAAACTGAAACAACGAGGATGTTTTTCCACAATAAGAGCATTTGGAGTTTATCTTGATGAGAACTGAAACAATGACACTGTTTTTCACAATAAGAGCTCACAGTTAGCTTCATTAAAAAATCCTCCAAGTGATATTTGTGTGTGTGAGGTTCAGTGAGAGCTGCAGCTCAAACACTCCTGGATGTTCTGCAGCACTTTTCACTGCACTGACAGCACCTCCTCCTCCTCCTCCTGTCAGTTTCTCCTCCTCAGACCTCCTCGTGATGCAGCTCCACGCTGACTGCAGCTCTTTGTGTCTTTACTCTCCTTTTATTCTCGTGGACTCGGCTTGTCTCGCCTCTTTTGTCCTCCCTGATCCATTTGAACGCTCTCAGGTGCAGCCGCAGCCCGGCGAGGCCGGATGATGGCGCTCCGGGCCTTGTTGCCTAGCAACAGGCAGCAAGCCGGCTGGTCTTTATGTAACTCTGCATCTGATGGATGAATGTAGGGCGCTCAGTCTCTGAGGGGGGAGCAGGGACGACACAAACACACACACACACACACACCCCAATGCCATGCCCCACAACATGTCTTTATAAACACACACAAACACACAGACAGACACACACACACACACACACACACACGCACACACACACACACACATACACATACAAACACATGATGGAAGAAGTAACGAGTTTGTCTGAACATTCTGATTAAACGTTGAATATTAGAAAAAGATATTTAAGATAAATATTTAGATTTTTATTTAACCAACACAAGCGTCCAGATTTAGAGTCAGTTTTACAGATGTTGAGCTAACATCTGGTGTGGCAGTGAAAGTCGTCATCGACTCGCTCTCTGAGCTCCGCCGGAGACGCCACAGTGCTGTAACAAAAAGGAACCAGAACTCTGTTCCTTCTCATAAGATGGTGTAAGTCCAGATGTGTGGCCTGGAAGTCCATTTGAATCTGATGGTTTCAGTCCAGATGTGTGGCCTGAAAGTCCATTTGAATATGATGGTTTCAGTCCAGATGTGTGGCCTGGAAGTCCATTTGAATCAGGTGGGTTCAGTCCAGATGTGTGGCCTGGAAGTCCATT
>JARVJN010000752.1:20388695-20399679 GCA_031763805.1 Argolebias nigripinnis | reverse complement strand
TATTTTTCCCTTAAAATGATACATTCTCTCAGTTTAAACTTTTGATCTGTGATTTGTGTTCTATTCTGAATAAAACATTAGATGTTGGCGCCTCAACATCATTGCATTCAGTTTTTATTCATAATTTGTTTAGTGTCCCAACTTTTTTGGAATCCGGTTTGTAGAAATGACTATGAAAAATTTGCAAAAGGCCAACTAGAAGGTAAAAATAGCAAATACTAGCTAAAAGTGGGAAACGCTAGCCTAAAACCAAAAATGGAATTGTGGCTAAAATAGCAAATGGCTAGCTAAATGTAGCAGAATGCTAGCTAAAAATCTACCTTTAAACTAAAAGCTAAACAGTATGGAAATACTGGAAAAAAAGCAGAGGAATTCTAGAGACAAGTAGCAAAAGGCGGCAAAAATAGAGCAAATAAAACGAAAATAAAAAAGATGTATCTTGAAACGATCCTATCAAACGCTGAGCGGTCGGTCTCGCTCTTACAGAAACGGAGCCTCTCCCTCTTGAGCTGCAGCCTCTCATGGCTGCAGACGACGACGAGGAGGCAGAGGTCAACGCAACCGACCCCGTTGTGAAGCTGTTCCTGAAGAGGCAGCGTCGGCTGAAGGAGGTGAAGAAGCGCAGGGAGGCTGGTGTGACGGAGCGACTGGAACGCTTTACTGTTAAAAAGTACTACACAGTACGCAGGGGGTGAGTGCTCCGACGTCACAGGTTATTAACTCAGAAGGTGTCCAACAGACCAGAATAACCCTTTAACTTTTTGTCCTGTAGCTTCTTGATGACGGCCATCGCCGTTCGAAACTTGCTGTTTGGTCTTCCTCCTCTGGACCAGCTGAGACGAGAAGTTGACTTTGCCAACATGAAAGAACCCCAAACAGAAGACAACCAGGTTGAGCAGCTCAAAGATGAAGTTGGTCATGGAGAACTTTGAACGTAAACTTGCTGGTACAGAAGTATCTGGGAAAAAAACAAACAACTAAAGGTAAATGAACTCTGGGTGCTGAAACACACATTCCAGTTAATGTGTGTGCGGTACTACTGGACTGTTACTGAATGGGATCCAAAGGATCAAAACATTCTTAATTTTTTTTAAATATTTTAGGTCCCCTGAAATGCTTTAACGTTTCATATTCATAATCCTGTATGTTTGATTGTGTTCTGTTATGAGTGGTGATATCACAACTTGGGGGCATTCTATAATCTGAAGGAAGATTTTCTATTTGGCACCGTTGAGATATGAATGTTTTTAGGATGACGTGAAATATGTGACTGAATGAGTTTTGTTTCTTGAGGGGATAGTTCAGATTATTTATATGGGGTTTGTGGAAAGGTTATGAACAATTAATATCTTGCCTGTTGTAGGATGTGAGCAGGGTTACCTGTTACAACCTTAATGAATTATTCAAGACTAGTTCAAGAATAGTAATTGCTTATTTATTCACGGATTCTCTTCTTTTTGGATTAAACTTATCTTGTGTGACCAGATGAGATATAAGAGTGACATGAGACGTCAATTATATTTGACCCATCAAGGAAATTAGGTCATTCTCTTAACAGATCATTAAATTAACATAACATATACACTTTGATTGGTTCTAATCAACTTCCTATAAATTAAACAACAGTTGAAATCACGCGTCCGTAATTTCTACTAGCCGACGAGTATTTAAGGAGACAACAGATCAAGTAATGAGATGGTAATCAACTTATATCTGAAGGCACTTTAACTTAATATTACTGGCAAAGATAAGAAAATAGGAGGAAGAGGGGAAGTTTGTCGTGACTGAGTGAGTTTCAACCAGGAATGACAGCTCTTCCATGCGATGCCAGCTAAACGCAGGTACGCTTTAGTAAACAACAACTCGTTACCTTGAAGGCGGTCAGTCTAGATTCCGGTAAGGAGAATCCTTGGACGTAAAAAAGGTCCTTGGGTCCGGTTACGTCCGAGCCGGTCAGTCTGTTTACTTTTCCAGCGTCTCCAGTGTCCGCTTTGATCGTTACAGAAGTAACGTCAGTTCCGGTTGGTTTTTCTAAATAAAATATTCCTCAGAAGGAATTTTTATTAAAAAGTTTGGAGCTTTTAAGCTCAATCGGATATACAGCGACGTGCTGTAAATCCTAGCTGAGAAACGAGGCCGTTGGCTCATGGCCACGTTCACAGCTCGGCGTGTGCTCAGCCCAAGCAAATCACGACTCAACTCGCAACTCAACTCGAGGAAGTGAGAGCTTTTGAAGAGAGCCTGACTTCCGGTACTCGCTCCTTCCCTATTGGTTCGTGGGAGTAGGAGGAGGAAATGAAGTAGGAGGAGAAAAGTGTTAGAAGGCAGAAGGAATAATGGATTAGAATGTAGACGCCAGTTTTATGATTAAAACTGATTACAGTCTTAACACTTTTAAACAAATACTGAAAAGATCATGTTGACCTGTCCTTGAGTCTTTGATTATCAAAATATTGAAAATAATGATAATAAAAATAAATGATTATTCTTTTGATTGTTTGAATTAGGACAGAAATATAGAGTCTCTGGGTGAGATAATTTGTGTCCTGGATTCTAATTACTGGGATCACAGTGTTCTGTCCTTCACTGAAGGTTTTCAGAGAAAGAGGTGTATCACTACACTGTGGTCCATGGAGAAATATTAATTAGCTATGATAAGCTAATGGCTAACAGCAGTTCCAAAATCTAATTGGATTTCCATAATAGCATTTGCATGAAGCCGTGATGAAATCTTTGACATTTGAGTTGATTTAAAACGACGGCAACCCACCTGGGTCTTGACTCCACTTGGACTAGCCATTAGCTCATCAATCTGGTCAGAATCATAAAAATGTAAAGAAATATTCAACCAAACTTCTCGGGTAGCTGAAGCCAG
Source organism: Argolebias nigripinnis (assembly GCA_031763805.1). NCBI lineage: Eukaryota > Metazoa > Chordata > Actinopteri > Cyprinodontiformes > Rivulidae > Argolebias > Argolebias nigripinnis. The sequence continues at coordinate 20,396,804 of JARVJN010000752.1, read as the reverse complement.
CAGAACTCTGTTTATGGCAACTGTATTTTAAGCACCAGAGTTTGCTCACAAACTTGAGGTATGAGAGGTTTTAAGTCCCGCCTACACAAAATGGCAAACTAAAACTTTTACTGGGACCGCCCCGCAGGGATGCTGTATCCCCTCCAGCACCAACTCCCAGGTTCATGTTCGGTGTTTAGTATTTGTTTTCAAGTCCATGATCAAACTTTTAAGTAGTTTAAAGAGCTATCTACAACAGGTAAGATATTATTTGTTCATTCCCACTACGAAAAATCTGAACGGTTCTGAACGGTTTCAGACTTTTTGACCTTTGTTTTTTCAAGGAATTCAGTTTTGTTACATTGTGATGGAAACAAACACAGCGACTAATGCAAAGCAAACATTTGCAACCTTTTTTAAACAATGGAATACACACATTTAATAATTTAATAATAAAAAAGTCTGACGGGAAAAATTGTGGAAATCATGATTTTTTTATTAGTGTCAGTTTTTTTTTTTTTACAAAGTGTTATTTTTAAAGTGCTACAGTAAATCTCAGTCTTCACTGTAGTTTGGCAACACATTACATACTCAGAGCACATTACACAAAATAAATACATTTTCATGATGAACGTTTCGACAACGGTTTTCTTAGTAACAACAACTCCATGTGTTCGGTTTGTCGCCGAGGTCCATTATTCAGACGTCTTGCACCAATTACAAACACGTAGGTATCGGTGTTGAGTTATTTGCTCGTGTAAAAGGCAGCTCGGACAACTGATCATCGACTACAGTCCAAACAAAACCACACGCACAGTGTTCAGACCTTCACGTGTTTTGTAGTTTCACAGGTTGGTTTGACTTGCGGACTAGACGAGTTGTTTCATTTTATATTGCACAATATTTTACTGGCTACAAGTGTTTTTATTAATTCTCCATAAGCTAAAGTATTTTCATCTTTAATGCGTCTATAAGCTCAAATAACTTCACAACCGGCCTATTATGCGTTAATTTACCTTGAAATGCCATAGTGTTAAATACGTCTTTTTAGTTTGGAGTTCTATGTAAAATTAGGACGTTTAAATAAATAACTTGGCTGCACCTTCCAAGCCAGCGTTTGTACAGAAGCAAATCAATAAGAGCGGCCTAAAACTTTGATCTGATAAATAAAAACAAGTGATTGTAGCTAAAAATTGTTGTGCACGTCATCAAGTGCCAAAAACATGGCACAAAGCTGGTGATCAAGTTTCTCTCACATGCCTTCTCTAAACATTACAAACTAGGTTTTTGTCTGGTCAGTGTGAATAATTTCAAACAAAAAGTGGATCGTATTTTCAATAAAGCACAGTTAGAGTAAAATAAGCTGCATAAATCTCATATTTTACAGTATGTATGTTCATTTGGCAGGTTCTTTAAAGAACCGACATCGACTCACTACATTTAAATCAAGGTTCCCTAAATCCTGAAGGGGAACGGCTACAATCAGAGTCAAGAAGGATGAAAAGTCTACTTGTACCATGTGTGTTTGGAGGAAAGGAAGTGATAACCTGAAGTCCCCACAGTTTTTGTCACAACAGTTTTATTCAAAGGCGTCCGTCTCCATTTGGGTCACGCCACTTATTGAAATGCGAGTTTTGTTTACAATTCTAAAGATGCTCATTGCAAAGTCAAGTTAATGTATTTTAAATGTAAAAACTTTCAAGTAAAACTTGTAAACGACTACGTTTGTTTACCCCTCTTCATTACTGAAAGTAGGTCAGCAATGGCGACTACCTTCAACAAGCCGCTTGAAATGGAGAAGTCCGACAATTTTCACGTATTGGTACATAGTTAAGCACAGAATTGTTGAGGAAAGTGCACAAATGGGTTTTTAAAACTATCTAAATTGCAACAGAATTGAAAATAAGGTGTATTTCGCCCTTTTTGTGGGAAATTACCAGACTATGGTCGCGTTTTAGTGGATTTAATCAAGGGCTTTGTTTATATCTAGTGCGTACCTGCATTTCAGAATTGAAAATCAATATATCTGGAAAACTACTTGAATATTCGTTCAAAGTGCACCATTTCATAGTTCAGTAAAACTTTAGTTGTATAGTTTGCGATGAGAACCTGTCAAAACTGTGGTGCTTTCTTACAGGGATTTGAAGTTCTGTGACAAAAGTCCAAATCACGCCACAGTCTGAACATTTGTTGTCAGCTCCACCAGAATGTACAAACGGGCTCTTCAGTCCCTGAAGGAATCCACCCACATCGCCCCCACTGGCTCCATTTGGCAGCTTAAGAGAAATTTTAAAAGTCGCAACAAAACTTAAACCAGCTCCCCGAACTGTGTGTCCTCCCACATACTCACTAAACTCACTACAACACCTCTGTTTTTTCTTTCTACGCAACTAAGTTCCTCATTTATGCTCCCAGTTGTTCCCGTGTGCTTAATTTGTTCACAAATTTCCCGTAAAATACAGAAATTGTTACATTTTCACACTTCAAAGGATCCGAGCTTTTGAGTTTTAAAGTAAATTCATGAAAGTTAGTGTTCAAGATGTGATCGTTTTCTGCTGAAACTAGGAATCTCCTTTTAGATAAAAAAAAATATATATCAAGTATTTGTTATTCGCATTAAAAACGAGGCTCAGAGCATCTTCAAATGTCACGTTCTTCTTGATGCAAACCTAAAACGGCGAGGAGCATGCGCTCGTGGTGACACGCCTTTCGCGCTCATCTCTGCGGCTCTACCTCGGCTGAAGGTCCGGGCAGAAAACTCCGTGTATCACCCCTTCGACCACAACGTTAGAAAACGCATCTAAAAAAGAGAAAATGTTATTGCAGATTATTTTACAGCTCATTTCCTCTGTGATTTGTAGTTTTTGGCCTTTTTTATATGTAGTTTTACTTCAGTTTGTGTCAGTCTGTTAGCGAAATATAACACACGTTGCACCTGATGCCATTACAAGGTCTGACCAAAACAACTTCATCATTCCTCATCATAAGACAATTTTAACTTACCGGTAAATCTAACGGGAAATGCAGTGGACATTTTTCAGGGAATGCATTATTTATTTAAATAAAATGTTTTTAAACGTTGAACAATACAATGTGGATTGAAACGCACCATGTGCAGAGGGGAGGAGGTAGGGATCTCTTAGATGCAGCATGACTGGCTGATGAGACAGTTTACTAAAGAAGAAAATAAAATAGATTAATGTGCCGACGCGACGGGTGAAGTTCAAGAGTTCATCGAACAATCTACAGGATTAAAACGGTTAAACAAGTGAGGAAACCCAACACGACTCACCTCAGTTCCTCTGATTCTGTATCAAAAGACCTTTAAAGAGGAGAAATCGAAGTTAGGCCACACGGTTCTCCAGACAGGGAACCGAACATTTAAAAAAAAAAAACTTTATTTTGAAGCTAAACCAGCAGTTTCAACTCACCCACAGCTCTCTGTTTTTGGCACTGAAGGAAAATGGCGAACGTTGAGGAAATCCAGGAATATTTTGGGAAGAGCCTCATTTTCCATAATTATAGTCTGACAGAAAAGAAAGCGAATTTCAAACGGAGACCAACTTGAACGTGTGTGTGTTTATCTGACAGGAGCAAATAAAGACACAAAATAACTGCTCATAATTTGGGGGGTATGCGGGTACCTGCAGGTAGAGCTCCAGGCCCTGCCTCCTCTGCTCCAGGACTTTGGGAACCCAGTTTCTGACATGCTTCGAAGGAATCTCTGGTGGCTTTAAGCTTTTCTTTAGCTGGAAGGATTTAAATTAGTTAGAAAATATACGGTGGTTCTGTGGACACACACTGTAATCAGACTTACACAGGCATCCAAAGCTAAAATCCTAAATTAGCACAGCGGTAAACGTATATTTATCTCCTACATGACCAGTCTGGGTTGTCATTTAAATTCCATTCAATGAAGATGGAAGGACTTGTGACCCAGAAAGATTAAAGAAGCAAACTGGGCTGTAAGAAATAAAAATCAAAACGAGGAACTTCAGCCAAACTGCAGGAAAGTTGAAACTTGGAGGACAAAACATTTGATGAACTTTTGCCGTCTTTTAAGTTGAACTTTAATGTCTGAAGATACATTTTCAGTTCTAAGCCTAAAAGCTCAAATAATATTTTCTGAAAATGTGACGAGCACATTGTGGAAGGAAGCCTTAAAAAGAAATTGAGGCACTTTATTTACCCCAAAAAGTTTTTTTTTATTTTTTATTATTAGAATGGGAGAGTTGAAGAAAAGCAGCTAAAAATTACTGTCAGAAAGGTAATGGTCCAAACAGGCCTGTCACGATAACACATTTTGCTGGGCGATTAATCGTCTCAGAAATTATTGCGATAAACGATAATATTGTTTGAAAATTGACAACGATTAGTAATTATTGTCAAATTTAAGAAGAAATGTGTCAATTTGTTTTGAGTCTAGTACTTTTTTTGACCACTGGATGGCAGTATAAGACTGTCTGAACCGAAGGATGGATAGTGAGGGAGCGAGCAGCGTGTCTCTAAGAAAAATGTGAGGGAGGCCCCTTGATGTGACATGGGCTGTCGCTCTTTCCTTTTTTCGGTTCTCAAAATGGCGGACGTTCAGTGTGGTTTGAGCTCTTTGGCATAGCATTTTTCACACAAAGCTTTTAATTAAAAAGAAAATCAGTAAACAAGTTCTCAGCTTCTTTTTGCAGAGAAAAACAACTTTTTACACAAAGGCACGAATTTCAATCGTGAATTTTGGGGCTTCGACAAGACGGAGGTTTTTTCCGGTCTGACTCTTGGCTTAGCTCGTAGCTTAGCTACGTTTAACAATCCAAAAATGCAATTTTGGATTGTTAAAATGGATTTTAAAGAGAAAAGAGAAAGGGAAGGGTCACCGGAGTTGAGCCTTTTGTCATCCAGTGTCTTCAGTAGAAAGAGAGAAACGATAAAGCTCATAAATGAAAATAAGATTGATCATTTTCATTTATCATGAGATTAATTGATTTATTGTTTATCATGACAGGCCTAGGTCTGAAGCTCACCACTTATCCGATGACACAGAAAATGGGCCAAATAAAATTTATAATCCTGATCTGGACGTTATCACAGCCCTGACCTAAACCCTAAAAATTTGGGATGCAACAAAACCAAACAAAACAAAACAAAAAAACTGTTAGATTTATACCCTGATGCATATCTTTTTTTAGCAAAATATCTTGTGAACCACGGGACAAATTTTAACGACTCTCAGAACGTAATCGTCTACAACTCACTAAGAGTTGAAGCTAACCCAATTTAAGATGACCACCAGCAATTTAAAACAATAAATGCCACAGTTTGTGAACTAACTAAATATTTTAATGTTGGTTCATAAAAGCTGGAGACCAAGTGTCATTTTAAAGCGTTTATCCGTGGTGTGATTCCACCAACAAAGTTTAAATATGCAAAATGTTTAGTTTAGAATTTGGTTTTTCAAGGTTCCTCCACAAGATATCTTTATTATAATCTCAAGGGAACAGACATTTTTGTTAAACCACAGTATAGAACTTGTTTAAAGGGTCGGTTTACTTTAATATATGGAATAGGTTTATGGAATAGTTTGGAAAATGATGTCAAAAAAGCTAAGTCTATGTCTTTATTTAAGAAAATGATTAGGAAGAAATTCCTAAAAAGATATATATAAATGTTAAAATACTAAATGTACTATAAATCGGCAAATTGTTATGAGTTATTAATTTTGTTCATGGATAATCATTGTTTGAACTGATTGTTTGAATTGATTTTTATTTAAAGAAGGGGCAGATATATAAGAATTTTATTCTTCTTCTGCTTCCTTTCATTTTAAATCTGTTTTTTATCCATATACAGTACTTTGTAATTGACTTTTTTGTGTTTTATATTAAAAATGAATAAAATAAGTAAATAAATAAACATGGGTAAACAAAGGAAAAAGCTTAGTCTATCTCACTGTATCACGGTACAATGATAATAAAGATTATTCTGATTCTGATGTAGGATGCATGACATATTTTGCGAACAGACACGGTTGACCAGTAGGCAAAGCAAATGTTTTAGGCAATGATCTCGCATATTTTGGTTACCCTCTGAAAATGTGTTGTGAGTATTGTTCAAGGTTGTCTCAAATATGCTGGTGAGTCCTAGAAGCTGCCTGCGATTCTCACAAATCACTTCCATCTTACAGTTTAGCTTGTAAATCAGCTGATTTTGAGTACTCGTAGCACAAACGAAACATTCACATAGACTTGGCAGTTTTGGCATGGCCGAAACTGCTGCATCAGCTGTCCCCAACCTTTGTTGCGCCATGGCCCGGTTTAATGTCAGACAATATTTTCACAGACCGGCCTTTAAGGTGTGCCGGATAAATATAACATAATAAAATTATACGACGGGCATAAAAAACAGGTATTTTCTAAATATAATCATAAACGTGAATCCACTGTGTATGCAACTTTATTGGCAGTGTCATCGTAACATCGTGCCAAAATCATAACATGAGTAACGACCTCTCAACCCCACACTCTCTTATGCCTTCAACATAAGATACACCAAAAAAATTAATATAAAGTGCATGAAAAATACAACTCACCATAACATTAAATCAGTGGGAACCCTGAGCTTGTTTCTCTGCAACGAGATGGTCCCATCTAGGGGTAATGGGAGACTAACACCCAAAGCGTGTTGCTTATGCCTAGTCTACTCCATAATTTTGCTTTGGTTGCTCACTGCAGAAAACTCTGAATGATACAGATAGGATGACAAAAATGGCAACAGGATTTTGTTGTGGCAATATCAGGGTATTCTGCCATGACTTTAATCCAGAACGCTGACAGAGATGTCTCAAACAAACTTTTAAGGCGGCCGTCGTTGGCGATCTCAAAATCATTTGCGATAATGGATTATGTGTTACAGGTGGGAGCAAGCCCTTTAAGAAAGAAGGTAGCCATGTGACCCAGGCAAGCATCTTGAACTGCCTCAAGAGTGAGTCATAGGTAGACGTGGCAGAGAGAATCCGGTAATTTTCCAAAATAAAACACAGTTTAGAATCAGACACTAAATAAGATGGAAATAATGTAGGTTATGTATTCTTTCTGTGTGGTCCAGTATCAACTGACACACAGACCGGGACCGGTCCGCGGCCCTGGGGTTGGGGACCCCTACGTAATAAGATTAGACGTAAACTGCTAAATCTTTTCCTTTCTCATAATAAGGTGATCTTAGTTTAACACTGTGGCATGAAAAATAATTCAGCTGCTTCATCGTCACTTCTAACCGAGTCACAGCCTGGCTGAGAGAAAACAAGCGTTCCCACTGCTCCCCATAAATGACCACCACACTGGGATTTTCAGTTCTGTGACCTTTACCACGTCCTTTCATGTCATTTTATTGCCTTTAACTGCATAATTAAATAATGCACCTGTAATTTGAACTATAAAATACATTTAATATAGCCAGTTGGCACAAGATCATCTACAGTATTCAGATGGATTTTTCAATAACATTAAAAAAAAAAGAAAAACTTGGCATAATTTTAGAGGAAGTTCGTTGAGGTTCTTTCATAGTCGTTTGTATTCAGTGAACATTCCATTATTATTATTAATATTATTATTATTATTATTGTTGTTGTTGTTGTTGTTGTTGTTGTTGTTGTTATATTATTATTGTTATTATTATTATTATTATTATTTTGTTAAAACAAACAGTGTGAATGTAATGTACTGAATGACCATTGACTTGTTTAAGAAGCTAAACTGAATTGAAAAAGAAGCAGAATAAACCTAAAACAAGCAGAACAGCAGCAAAAACATTGAACCAACATAGTAGCTAAAATCAATAATTAGTAAAACTGTTGTTAATAATCGTAATTCATAAAGCAGTAGCTAAAAGCTAGAACCTGCAAATTATTAGCTAAAAGATAAAACTAATAAAACAGTAGCAAAAAGCTATATGTGCAGAAAAAAGCTAAAAGCTGAAATAAGCAGAACAAAAAAGGCTCAAATAAGTCAAATACTGCAGCTAAAATAAAAAATAAAAAAAATCAGTAAAACACATCAATTCAGCAAAACTTTATCTAAAGCTAAAATTAGTAAACTGTTGCCAAAACTTTAACTAAAACTCAGCTAAAAGCTAAACAATAGA
>JARVJN010000752.1:20303057-20314943 GCA_031763805.1 Argolebias nigripinnis | reverse complement strand
AAGGGGTGTCTCAATTTAATTTTTCCTTAATAAATGCACCTTAATGGTCAAAACTGCTTCATTTCGCCGGAGTGCTGGTGTTCCTCCCTGCTCTGCGCTGGAGCAGGGACGAAGGCTCCGCCCACAAACTCTGGAGCCTTTGTCCGCCTGCACCTCGCTGCTTCTCGGGGCCACGAAACACACGCTCTGCTGCTCCCTTCCTCCCGGCTCGGGCGTTGAAGGAAGGCTGTAGAGTTTGCATCTGGAGCCGTGACGGATGGGTAGCACACCCCAGCGGAATGCGGAAATGCGCCAGGCAGGAGCCAGACAGACATGGGGGGGGGGAGGGGATGTTCCTCATGAGAGGGGATCCTCCGCTGCCGTGCGACCATCCCTTTTGCTGGGTTGAATCCCCCAGGAAGACTGTGTGGAACTGACCTGTTTACAAACTTTCTTTCATTTGTGTGTGTGTGCACTGTTTTGTTCTTATTACTTATATTTTGGACTTTTTGTAAATAAATGCAATAATTCGTGTCCCCAAAAGGAAATAAGGTACCCAAAGGTGACTTTAACCTGTTTGTTTATCTGTGTAATACTAAAGTCCCCTAAGGGATATAAGGTACCCAAAGGTGACTTTAGTCAGTTTGTGCATCTGTGTAAGACTAAAGTCCCCTAAGGGATATACCCAAAGGTGACTTTAATCAGTTTGTGTATCTGTGGAAAACTAAAGTCCCCAAAGGGGTATAAGGTACCCAAAGGTGGCTTTAACGTGTTTGTGTATCTGTGTGAAACTAAAGTCCCCAGCAGGGTAGAGGAACAACATATAAAAGCCTAGAGGGCCCTCTAGTGGCTGCAACTGGTAATGTTTACTGGTTCATGCCATGAATGAAATGTCAGTAAAAATTGACAAATAAAATAAAATAAAAATAAATAATAAAATAAATAATAATAATATAATAAAATAATACATCAGTCAAAAATTAGGTTTGAAATATGGGGAAAAACAAGTATATTAGTCGATTCAGTATATAAGTCGCAGGACGTGCAAATTTATGCAAGAAGGTGCAACGTATACGTCGGAAAATACGGTACCTCTGTGTGCCCCCTGTAAACCCACATGATACTGAGCCGTCATATGGTAACTCGTGGCTGAAATCTTCAGTATGTGGCACTTACCCAGCATCCTCCGAGTCCTGTCCGTGTGCTCTGTGTCTGCACACCTCGGAGGAATGGAAGGTGGCAGAATTTGGAGAAAACCATCAGCAGCACGCCTTGCATGCGCTGGGATGCCACCTAAACAGAAAAGTGGGAAAAACAAACGTTCAGGTAAACCGTATTTTATCATGTCATGAAACAAAGTGAAGAACAACAAACATGCTCACTAAAACATATCCAAAAGGACTGAGCGTGTCCATGCAAAGCTCGCTCCACTGATCTGAAAAAAGAGCATCCTTCAGCCTCTTGTTTATCATGGAGTTGACCTCCTGGAGTCTGGTTGGTGACAGAAAGCAGAGAGGTGTTACGAAGAAGTGAAAACCAAACTTCAATAAAAAGAACAGTGTCAGGAGGCTGGTGTGATCACAGATGACTGAGTGGGCATGCCCGGCTGTCTCTTTGGCACTGCTGAGACGAGCAGAAATACTTGCTTACCCGATGACGAACATGTCAACGCTACCATCTGAAACATTTGGTCCAAACAGAGGCGTAATGTCATCTGGGGGGACGGCTGATCCCACGTTCCACGTGACAATATACACCCTAACAATGAAATACAGGTAAGGATTTAAGTTTTATAGTAAAAGTGTAAAAAAAAAATAGACATAATCTAATCAGTAATCCTCAAAGGAAAAGCTTTCATCAGGGTTTTTGTTCTCAAAAAAGCACAATTAGTCACTTCAGTGTACCTCACTGATGACTAAGTCTTATAAAAGTATGTGTGCGAGGATGCACATGATTGAGCAGAACCTAAAAGGAATGGAGTCAAATCAAAAGAGCAGAAAACATTTTGATTTCCTGTGGGATCAAGAAAGCCTGAAAATATTGAGATCAGAGTTTTTAATTACATATAATCATAATTCCAAAAACATTTGGACGTTGTATAAAATATAAATTAAACAGCATGCACTGAGTTGCCAATTTGATGAATCCATAGTTATTTACAAGGGCACATAGTAAATATGTTAAATGTTTAAGTAGCAGTTTAGCATTGTCTTGCTGAAATATGAGGTCTGAAGATCTTTGGCATCAAATACTGACTTTTCAGCCTTATCCAAATTCTTTAATTTTTTGATGAAATTATGAACAATGCATGATGTAATAGTCACAGTCTTCCTAATTTGCCATTAATTGAACATATTCTGAAATTGTTCCACTATTCGTCAACTTATTTTTTGCAGACTGTCCATTACTTCAAATACTTTTTTAAGATTCAGCCTTCTTACCGTCAACGCATGCAGATTACGCCTACAGCTGTTTCGTACCACTTCTTTTACAACCTTTTGATGCACCTGCCCTCACTAAACTTGTACTGTACCACAATATAAACCTGTTTATTAAAAAAAGTACAATTTCTTAGTTGTAGCCTTTCACATACAGTATATGCTTTTCTATTTTGAATGAAATATGGACGACATGAAATTTATCCATGGTTCGATAAATTTGTAAACCTTCAGCTGTTTGTTGATTCATGGATTTGTCAGACAAGAGGTAGATATACATTAAGTCAAATAAATTAAACTAACAACCGTGTTTTAGTACACAAAATAAAAGTCATAGTTGTTATAATTAATACTTTCTATTTGTTTCCACTTATTGTAAAAGAACAATTAGTTTAGGCCATACTAATTCATAACATTATCGGGTAAAAAAAATTGATTTATATTGGAATATTAGTTTTTTTATTATTATTATTCAACTGTAAGTGAAAACATTTTTACCCTGCCAAAACCATAAATAAATACAAATAGTAGTGGTATTTAAAATGGATTAAAAGCATATACAGGTAGTCCTTGACTTACGGCGGTCTTGACTTATGGCAATTCAGTGTTTCAAACGCATCTTATTAATGAAAAAATGAACAAATACAATTTTTTTTTTTTGAAAAATCTTATTTTATGTGTTTAAATGTTCTGTCTTTTATGTGCACAGCACTTTGTTGCAGCTGTGGTTGTTTTAAATGGCTTTATAAATAAAGTATTATTATTATTATTATTTAGAAGCCGATTTACGCAGTTTCCGGCAGTTTTCGGCAGTGTCCGCCAGTTTTTGGTTAGCTTCGATTAGACCCGGAGCTAACATGCTAACGCCAGTCCCACTGGGGACACGGAGCCGACAGGCGGCGGAGAGGACTGCTGCGGCTGGGAGCTAACATGTTAACGCAGAGAAACGGCTTCACCAGCTTCACCAGCTCCCAGTAAGTTATTAACTCGTTTTCCCTTCATTATGGCTCCAAATGTATGGAGCTAACATGCAGTTACAAACAGTTTGGACCGCGTGAAGAAGCTGGAAGCTGCAGAGCTCGGACGTGCAACGAGCTAACATGCTAACAGACATGCTAACTTTTTTTCCCCTTCATTATGGCTCCAAATGTACTGTGTGTGTTTTTTGATAATTATGTAAGGTACTGTGTTAGGATAGGCGAAGTGCCTGGTAACTGTACAGTACCGTACATGTACGTGTATAAGTGGCGGCTTGTGTGTTTTCCGACTTACGGCAGTTTTCGACATGCAAACGGCCGTAGGAACGGAACTCGTTTGTAACTTGAGAACTATCTGTATATAGATGCAATTTTTTTTTGAAGAAATGGGTGTTTAGGCGACAAATGTCTGGCTTTATTTATTGTTCACCCATAGGTGCTTCCTAAACCATACACCTGAGTTTTTATAAGAAAGCTTTTGTTTATTGTGGAACAGCCGAAGTGCCCCTGGGAAACATGCCAACAAACAAACTGTGCCTGGGACACTGTAAAGCTTTTAGAAGAATGTTCTGCTGAGATTCATGTGACACGGAGGAACATCAGTTTTCTTCTGGTTACCGGCTGCAGGATTGCACCTGGTGCAGCGTCCAGGAAGAATCAACCCTCAGAGGAAATGACTCAGACTAAATAAATATAAAAATGGATGGAGATATATTTGTCTCACCTGAAATCACTGTTCTCTCCTCCTGGTCTTTCAGGCTGAACCTTGGTGCTCCCGGGTGACGAGATCCGCTGTGGCTCAGGACTGAGGCCGGGTTTGGGACTAAGACTTGGGGTCAGGTTAGGACTGGACAGAGGTATGTTGGGAGTGGGGTTTGGGTAAAGCTGTGGACTTTGGGAACAGCTGAGAGGGAACGAGGGCTCCGACGTGGAATGTGACAGCGCGTTGGCACTCTGAGGTCCCGGGATGCAAACAGGGATCAAATCTATTTCCTTCGAGTACTCCGCTGGGACTCTGGGCAGCTTCGAAGCGGCTTTAGTTCCAAGAGCGGTCGGTCTGGGTCGGCTGATGCTTGTCAAGGCCGCTGGAGTAAGCTTCGTCTGCTCTGCCTGCGTGGAGGTCCGTGCACCCGGTTTCCTGAGCACGTCAGATGAGCCGATGCGATGTGGATCCCGGACTCCAAGCCGCGAAGCTGGACTCGCTCTGACTAACACACAAGGTCCAGGCTGGACTTTGGGACCACAGGGGTCTGTGCTAGTCTCTTTCTGCGTCGGGCGATCCATCACCCTGCAACAGCATTGAACACACATCTCTCTTAAAACAAGAAAACCACCTAACCCTAACCCTAACCCCTTTATTCCACATTAGACATCTGATAAAGGGCAACATGCATCCAGATGTTCGCTGGAGTCATATGAAGGTCTAACTTTAGGTTTATGTCCTGGATTACATAAATTACTCTAGGTTAATTAACACCTGACCCTTTCACAAAGCAGGAGAAAGAAGGTTGCGGTGCAACAGCACATCAAATGCTCTGTAAGTCACTAAGAGGAGGGTGGACAACATTAAAGGACAGTCAGCGGTCTATACCTCCATTTTGCTTTCTGCATGCCCCACACAGAAACCACACACCTCTCATTAAATTATTTACATCGCCTAAATGTGGCGTTCTCCTCTAACTCAGCCGCCCACAGATGCGACCCATTGAGGAGACAGAACCACTTCCCAAACTTTCAGACCCTCACACAAACAAGCGGGCCCCTTTGACATAATTCCAGTCCACAAAGGCCTCCATGAGTGAGAAGCAGCTGCATGTTCATAAAAACATGGACCTGGAAAAAAAGCAGCTATCCTGCAGGACTGGCTTACCGAACAAACATGTCTTACCTTTTGCGCGTTTTTTTATGTCCAAGGTGAACAGCAAGGGTGGTACCAAAAACTCACTGAAGTGAATGGCAATGCTCCAGCACCCCACACCACCAGCACCAGTCTAAGCCACCGGACTGTCCCCTCCACACACAGGATCGATTAATGGACCAGAGGCAGCCTGCAGCAGGACGGAGCCATCGGTTCCGTGGACGGCGCTGGTCTCGTCACGGTGCAGCAGTCTCAGCCGTGGACCGGGCTGTCAGGACAGACGGTCACGCATCTCCCTCATGTTGTGGATTATGACCATTATCCCGCTGCCTTTGTATGTGTGTGTGTGATGGAGAAGCTGCGCACTCCGGACAGCATCATCCACCGGCTGCACCTCCAGCTCACAGACCGGTCTCCTCTCCTCCACACCCCCCACTCCACGTGTCAGAGGGGCGGGCAGAGCACGGAAAGAGAAATCAGGATTCAGCTGCCAGAATCAGCAGCGTCGTTCCAGTGACGCATGAATCCAGCTGGAGTGCGTCACTGACAGAGAGCATTGATTACCTATCAATAACCTATAATTAACATTACACTTGGGCCAAATGTATGGAGAATGGAATGTGATACATTTAAATAAATAAATACATAATGAAATGTACGTTATGAAATATTAAATTATCAAATATTAAACTAAATACACAGTTAAATTATTTATTAGTATTATTTAGTGGTTATTTATTTATTTCATGAGTTATTTATTGTTGATGTATTTAATAATTAAATGATACATTTAATTATGTATGGAAGCCCATTTCCGCCAGTCTATTAAAAATAGCAAAAATTATCTCAAAATAACGAGATAGTATCTCAAAATAATGAGATAGTATCTCGAAATTTTGAGATAGTATCTCAAAATAATAAGATAGTGTCACATTATTTATACTATCTCATTATTTTGAGATACTATCTCAAAAATAATGAGATACTATCTTATTTTGACACTATCTCATTATTTTGAGATACTATCTCATTATTTTGAGACACTATCTCATTATTTTGAGATACTCAAATTTCTGACATAGTAGCTCAAAATTTTGTGAAAGTATCTCAAAATAATGAGATAATCATACTATCTCAGAATTGTGAGATAGTATCTCATAAATTTGAGATAGTATCTCAAAATTATGAGATAGTATCTCATACTATCTCATTATTTTGAGATATCTTTTGCTATTTTTTAATAGACTGGCAGAAATGGGCTTCCATAATTATGTATGCATTATGTATTTATTTATTTCATTTTGTCACATTGCCTCTTCCATAAAAAACAGATGATAATGAAATAAATAAAACCAATAATGGTTATAAGATGTGAAATTAATGTTACATCATTTGAAAATATGTTGTATATTTGTGAGTGTTAGTTAATTTCATGTTTGCAGTTATTAAGCTCACGGTCAAGGTTCTTTATTGTCATTCGCATCACATGTGGCACAGGTGGTGGAACGAAGTTGTGTACACAGGGTCACAGTTACATCCAACAAAAGTATAAATTGTAAAAGAAAAACAGTAATAAGATCTATGAACTAAGAAATATGCTCAACTAAGAATCCGCTAAACACCTAATAGTGCTAAACAATTAGCTGAACAACAGCAGCACGAACATGAGTTCATGTGAGCAGATGAGTACGAATGAATACAGTAGCAAGAGATCAGCAGCATGAGATCAGCAGCACATAACAATCAAGTGGAATTACAGTGACCCCCCCCCCCCCCCGATGCATGAGTCTGAGGGCTTCAGTGTAGAAGCTGTAGGTCCGTGCTCTTCAGCTGTATCAAGGTAGGCTAATAAGAGAAAATTAATTTTCATGACAGTTCTGTGAAAATGCTGAGAGCTGAAATTTGGTGACAAAGCTGAAGTGTTGAAGCCAAAATAAGCAAATGATAGCTTAAAACACTTTCTAAAACAAGCAAAACATAAGCTAAAAGCTACAAGTATCAAAAGGCTAGCCGACAGCTAAAGGTAGCAAAAACTGTCCAATAACTAAAATTCACAAAACGCTAGCTAAAAGTACCCGAATAATAGCTGAAAGTTGCACAAAGAAAGATAAAGGGTGCAAAAGGCTAGCTAGAAAGAAAAAGTAGCAGCATGTTGCGAATGCTAAAAGTAGCAAAAGGCTAGCTAAAAGTTAATAGCTAAATGTGTGCAAAAAGCTATAGTAAAACACTGGCTTTAAAGGTAAAAGACTGACTAAAAGCTAAACATAGTAAAAGGTGATCTAGAAGCTAAAAGTAGGGGAAAAGTTACTTAAAAAGGTAAAAGCAGCCAAATGCTAGCTAAAAACGAAAAGTAGTAAAAGGCAATATAAAAGTAGTAGTCTAGCTTAAAGTTGCATTAGACTAAATATAGCATAAGAAGGAACTGAAGGATGATTCCCATCCATTTTGTTCATTCATTAGCTCCTCCAAACACTCCTTCATTCATCCCATCACGCTCTCCTCACTTGTTAGAACATTACCATTCATATCTTTAATAACCCTAACCTGCTGCACATCCTTTCCAGCCTGATCCCCCAGTCTCACCAGTCAATACAAGTCCTCTCCCCCCTTCATGTCCAGCCTCTTGCACAATATAGTCTATGAAGTGATTTTAACTTTAAACAATACTTACAGATGTTAGTTTTCCACTTGGTGAGGATTATCTCCTTGGCGACAGCTGAGAGTTCTTCGTTAACATTGATGTTCTTTTGTTTATTACTGAGACATCCCTAAGTGATATATGAGGTTAATTTGAGTACAGCAACAAAGCCATGATTTACCACATCTAAATATCTTGTATTGAGCTGCTCTTTATGAGACAGCTACAATCCTCTTTTTACAGTATATCACAGGAATGACTTGCTTGAATGTCTACTACTCCTATATACTGCCCTGAATGTTTTTCATTCTGAATGAGAGTTTTCCATGAAAGACTCCAAATTGTTTGGGTATGAGTTTATAACCCTCCCCAGATTGATAGGTAGCAACAGTTGTTTTTTTAGGGTCATGTTAATTTTTCATTTTTTTCTTGGCAGAAAACTACCCGGTAAATGCTCCAGAGCAACAAAAGGTCAATATTTTTGCTCATTAATATCCATTTGATCAATGCAACTGATCAACAGTTCTTAGCTGAAACACTCATTTTAAACTCTTATAAACACATAGTTTTGCATACTGATATAACATATTGCAATGGGATATTATGAGAAATTATCTTTTCTTGAAGTCATACATTTAAAAAGTAAGATGAGATTATTATGAGTCATATTTTCAGCTTTTAGGCTTTTTTCCTCTAAGCTGACATTGGTTTTAGTATCAGAAACATTTGAAACCTGACCCTAAATGCACACAATAATTTTTATAATGAGTCAGAGGTCAAAGGAATTAGAAATTATCATTTTATTCACAAGCATTTCTTTTTCTTTTAAAACTTGTCCTATTATTAGCTGCAGAATATATTTGTCTTTAAATGCAGTAAGAAATCAAAGTATTAAGTAGGATACCAAACATCGAAATGTTTCATCCTTGGTCGGTGCTTTGCGTTCCACGTTGATAGTTAAACTCACATCATGCTCCAAACAAGTTTTATTTATGGCCAAAAGTTTGAGGTAAATCACACAGACTTCAATAATTTGTTGCATCTTTTTTTTAATAAAATCAGCATTTATTTTTTTGGGACCTTTAATTCGCAGGCTCCAAACGGCATCCCCATGGTGATCAGATTTGCTGTGGGATTAGTACAGATTTGTAACATCAGTGGAATGAACGAGTCTTAAGCAACAGCTGTTCACTGACAGCAATAAAGCTCTGCCAACAGGCAAACTAATACAGACATTACCCATAAATCTTAGCAAATTTACGATCTAACGACTTGGATTGTAAATATTTAGTTGAAAGACAGAATCTTTCATACCTCACCTCGTGGCAGCAAATGATCAATTTCATGAAATGACTCCTGAGAGCTGCTGTCTGAGGCTAAGTCCGCTTTTTGGTTTTGACCAGACCCTTCTCCACCAGGCAGCGGTAAAACTCCTGGATGTACGTGTACACACACTTCCAGTCCGGCTCCTTCATCCGGACCAAGTCTTCAGCATCCAGCAGAGGAGGGCAGCCTGCCAACCTCCTGGAGACAGGATGTCAATAAAGACAACTTGAGACAATTGATGGCTCAGAAAAAGTGTAAAAAAACACAAAAAACCTCTTTGTTTGACTAAGAGCTGCTCACTCTGCCGTGCTGAACGCCAGCTGGAAGTTGTCTCTGGGCTTGTTGGGGTTGAGGATGGAGTACTCGAAGGCGTCGGGGAAGAATCGGTGCACCAAGGCGCAGAAGGCGATGCCATCTTTCCAACTGGAGGAGAAGTTCTGAATGTCTACCCCCTGTTTGAAAAACAGAGCTTAAAGAGTTCAGGCATGGGGGACAGAGCTGCGTGTGCGATTTGAATCGATAACAAATCACAGACGAAGCTGGCTGCAGATATTTTCTTTACCTCATATGGTTCTGTTTTGGCCCTGCACCAGTCCAGAAGCATTTGTTTGACATTTTTAACATTGGGTGCTTCAGCAGAGGAACATTTCTGGGGAGAGGCTGCAGCAGGACCAGCTCTGTAGAGCAGAGGAGACAAAAACTCACAGAAATGACCTTTAAAGCTTTAAAACACATTTTACTCACCAAAAACAGTGCACGGTCACTGTAAAATATATTAAATATTCAGATATGCCTCAAGGAGCTTGGGTTTTATTTTTTTTTTCATAGCTGACAAAATTAAAGACTTAACATTTTGTGAAGAAATTCATATTGCCAGCCACCTTTTATTCAAGTTCAAGTCATTTTATGTTGAGAAATGTGAGGTTGTAGAGGTTTTAGTCAAACCTTTAAAAGACAGTTACATGCAAGATGTCAAGCTTATTGTTTTTGAATGACTCGCATCAAATTTGAGCTCAATGCCTGTTTTATCGACAGAGTTATGAACATTTTTAGCTAATGTTGGTAAGCTTTGGCAACCATCTTGAATTGGACCAACTCTATCAGTTGTAGATGTAAATCCAGCGATAACTCTCTAAATGTCTTGTTCAAATCCATCCAGTGGCTCGTGAGATATTTTGCTAACAGACTAACAAGGTTAACTCCAACAGTTAATGCAGAAGTTTTAAGCAAAATCCACAAATCAGTGGATTATATATTGTAAATTTATTTATTTATTCATTATAAAGTAAAATCCAAAACAATTACATATATGAGATAAAAACAAAATATAAAATGAAAGGCAGCAGAAAGAAGAAAAAATCTTATTATATCCGCTCCTTTTTTTTTTTTTCAAACAATCAGTTCAAACAACAATTATCTATAAATAACAGAACAAAATTAATAACATTCAATTTCCTAATTCTCATACATCACACATTAAACTACTTCATACATATTTTTTCAACATTTTGGTTTGATCATTTTCTTAAACATAAACACTGACTTGGCTTTTTTTTTTTTTTTACATCTTTCTCCAAACCATTCCACAATCCAATTCCCTGGATTAAGATGACTCAACAACCACATCAAATTTAGCACAATAGCTGTAAAATTGACCGAATTATAGCTGTTTTTGGTTTTTAAGGCCCATTAAATGTTGGGATTGCCTCGAAAACGTAATAAATTGTAAAGAAATGTCCATTATTTATTTCCTAAAAGTTTCCATAAAATATGTTCTGTAGTTCGTAAGATATTTTGCTAGCAGTCAGACCAAATTGACAGGTTATGTAAAAAATGTAAAGACAGATCTTGCCTTATCAGCTAGTGCTCAGAGCCAAAGTTTGGAATCAGTCTCAGATACAATTATCATTGATTTTAGTTTATTTTATCACTTGTTTTTGTTATTTTATCATTGATTTTAGTTGCACTTTGTAGCACTTTGTGATTTTTGAAAAGTGTGTTACAAATTAAATTCATTATTATACTGTATTATTATTATTACCATGTTAAAGTTTAGCTCAGTTATAGTCATATTTCATGCTTCCTGTGGCAGCCATCTTGAATCAAGCAGACATATTCATCCAGTACCGGTAGTTACTTTACAAAGGCTTTCCTGAAAGTTGTCCAGCGATGCATAAAATATTTAGCTAAAAATACAATGAAACCAACACACAGAACAGGCACAAACATCATTGTTCTGCCTTTTTTGGCTGTAAACATGAAACTGGACCCACCTGATGGCTGTTCTGTTGCCTGGAGAAGAGGATGATGGCTGGCCTGCTGGCTCTGAGAACATGAAGAGTTAAACGTGCACTGATAAAATAATCCATCCTCAGAGAGTTGAACTTACTGTTAGCGACTGATTGATGGTTCATGGATCGTCCAACACCAACTGCTCCACCTTTACTCAGGCCCGGCTGTCTCAGGTCCTGCTGCCTCTGCCCTCGCTCCTGCTCTCGTTTATCTGAGTTCAGATGAGGAGGATCAGACCCAACTGAGCCATGGTGGCATTTAGGGGTGCAGGAAAAAAATAATTTTTTAAAAAAGAATCTAGATTCTTAGTCCTGGCGATTCAGAATCGATTCTAAAAGCACCTAAATGGATTTTTTATTTTTTATTACTAAATATGAA
>JARVJN010000752.1:19810989-19822464 GCA_031763805.1 Argolebias nigripinnis | reverse complement strand
CTGGACTCTGATGGCTACATTTATTTCAATTTGCTTATAAAAAATGATCAAACATTAATAATTTTATATACTAAATGACACTGGTGGTGTTTTACTGGACTCTGAAGGCTACATTTATTTTAATTTGCTTATAAAAAATGATCAAACTAATAATTTTATTTACTAAATGTCACTGGTGGTGTTTTACTGGACTCTGATTTCATAAATTTCATAAATATTCAGATTTTAACTTGAACTGTTTTTGTTTTTTGTTTTGTTTTGGGGCCCCCTGGTGGACATTTCACGGGCCGCCGCTGCTACAGACTGTTTGCATGTTGTGTCACGAGAAGGTTGGAGGTGTTCAGAGAATCGTCACAGTCATTCAGGGTCTAAACACTTCCGCAGTCACAGCCCAATGAGGTACTGGTCAAAACAAAGAAAGCATCAAAGACGTCAGATACCCGGCTTGGTCCCATCGTTCATGTCGTACTCATGATCGCCCAGGTCCAGCTCACTCGTGTCCAGCTTCTCCATGATCCCAGTGATGTCCGTCGCTACCAGCTGCAGGGTGCTGGAGGTTGCGTCGGTCTGCTGCAGCATGGTTAGCACTCAGTGTGGAGCCCAGGGCTCACCTGGAGAGACAGGTACAAATGGTGTGTACATTTAGAAGATGGAACACAAAATATAGTAAGGTTCTTCAAGACTCAGGTGCAGCCAGAGACAAAAACTACAAATGTCAATACAAAAACTACAAATCCCAGAACCAGAAAAAAAAATCTGAACTAAAAACTATGAAAATGTTGACAAAAAACTTTAAATACCAAGACCAAAAACTGTAAATATCCAAACCAAAAACTACGTACATCAGGGCCAAAAATACTACAAATATGACCAAAAAAACTATAAACATTAGAACAAAAAACAACAAATATGACCCAAAAAATTACAAACATTAGAACAAAAAACTACAAATATGAACAAAACAAAAAAAACTACAAACAAAACAAACAAAAAACTACAAATATGACTCAAAAAACTACAAACATTTGAACAAAAACCAACTAATATGACCCAAAAAATTCAAACATCAGTACAAAAAAATACAAATATGACCAAAAAACTACAAACAGAACAAAAAACAACAAATATGACCCAAAAAAATTACAAACATTAGAACAAAAAACTGCAAATATGACAAAAAAAAAACTACAAACAAAACAAAAAACTACAAAAACTACCCAAAAAACTACAAACATCACAATAAAAAACAACTAATATGACAAAAAAATACAAACATTAGAACAAAAATCTACAAATATGATCAAAAAAATTACAGACAAAAAAAAAAAACAAATATGAAAAAAAAAAAACTACAAACATTAAAATGAAAAACTACAAATATGACCCAAAAATTAAAAAAACTACAAACAGTAGAACAAAAATACAAATATGGCCAAAAAAAACTACAAACAGAACAAAAAACTAGAATCATCAAGATAAAAACTACAAATCCCAGGAGCAGAAAAATATATACTGTATATATCAGAACTAAAAACCATGAATATCTTAACAAAAAAACTTTGTCAGAGGGTCAGTGTCAGAGAATCTTTATTGTCATTTGCACCTCATGTGGCACATGTGATGAAACGAGATTATGTACACAGGGTCCCAGCTACATTCAACAAAACAAGTAAAATAAACTAAAAATACACAAAGCACTAATGTAATAGAAAAACATCATTACAAACAGCAGCAAATACCAAGACCAAACACTGTAAATGTCCAAACCAAAAACTTCATACATCAGGGCTGTAATTAATGATTTTATCCCAGTCTGAGATATTTTCTTTCATTCTGCTGCTGTTCTTGTTCTTTCATTGAATTCTGGGTCAGATTTTGTAGAAATCCCTCGAGTAAATCCTCTTTATTCACCAGTGACCTGCTTTTTCTCCTCTTTCTCAGCCTCGTGCACATTTGTAACGAGGAACCCTGTTGACATCTGCGACACGTGGATTAGTGTCACGGCGGAAGTGATCCGAGGAAGAGGAGGTTCACTGGTGATGACCGTTCCACAGAAACCAGTCGAAACGTGGAAAATGTCCAAGAAAGTAGAGTTGAGAGAGAAACGTGTAAACGAATAAAAATGCATCTGATTTCGGCAGAAAACAGTTTTGTTTAAACCGATTTACTGATAATTAACAACCACAAAAGCAATTTTAATGTTTGGTTTTTAACAAATACGGTCTATTAGATTTTTTTCCTATTAGTTTGATGGTATATAAACATTTTTTAGAGCCTAAATCATTACAGGAAAACATCACAACGGCTGTGGAAACACCTGCTCAGATCTTTAAGATGGAGACCGATCCTCAGAAATAATAAATCCAAGGGGAAGTTATCAGTGTTCTAATGTTTAACACAAAGTATATATTTAAAACTTTTACATCATCCTCATGGTTATTCCAGTAGAAAAATGACCATATTCCTACAGAAAGTACCACAGGCTACCTGCTACTGTTTGCAAATAACCACATAATTTTATGCAAATATTGGTGTAACGTGAAGTCGATGGAGGTGTAACGGTTTTAAAATTGTGTTTACATGAATTACAATAAGATTCAAGTTTTTTTTACACAGCAGTAAAAATCCACTGCATTCCTGTTTGAGCTGTTAGCGAGTAAGCTCGAGCCATTAGCTGTTAGCGAGTTAGCTCGAGCCATTAGATCGTCATTTCAGTCAGAGTTAAGTAT
Organism: Argolebias nigripinnis; assembly: GCA_031763805.1. Classification (NCBI taxonomy): domain Eukaryota; kingdom Metazoa; phylum Chordata; class Actinopteri; order Cyprinodontiformes; family Rivulidae; genus Argolebias; species Argolebias nigripinnis. Next base: position 19,819,735 of record JARVJN010000752.1, on the reverse strand, counting down.
TTTTCCTAAATAAGATCCATCAAAATACTACCTTCAGCAAGTAAAATACTAACTATTCAAAGCCTTTCCCACAGAACCTCGCTTCAAAGAAGTGAAATGTGTTTCTAAGTCTGACCGGACGGATAAGCTAACAGCTAGCCTGAGCTAAACCAGCGCCAAAGTGAATCGCTACCATCTTAAAGTGCTTCCAATCTCAACAACATCAGAGTGCTTCATAAAAAAATATTTTATACACCTTGACATTGTTTTCCGTGTTACTTTGAATATATTCTTGATAGAATATTGTGACATTCCTGCCGGAAGTGCCCCAGGCTGCACAGGAAGTGCCACAGCTAGCCGTTGCCACCACTATAACCAGGACATTCTATAAAGTGTACAGTGCATTATTGGTGTAAGAGTTTAGATTGTTTGGCTGAACAGTTCAAAATAAAGTCATTTGAAGACGACAACTTGCTATTTTCGAGGTGGTTCAAAGAGCCATCTACAACAGGTAAGAAATTAGTTGTTCATCCGAGTGTGAATGCATGACATTTATTTGTTGTTTGCTTTAATAAGATTGCAACAAGAAGTCATCAACATTTAGAGAACATCACAGCTATTGGATGGCAGCATCTGAGATTTTGCTTTTGGAAACTTAGCTTTTTCTGGACGTAAATCAACTTTTGTGGATGATTGTTTCCTTTGGTATCAGATGCTGTGCAACTGGAAGGATTTTTACTGAAATATCTTTGTTTTTAGACATTTGTTATGATGTGTGACCATAAGTTTTTTTTTTTTTTTTTAAATATCTGGGAGCATCTCATTAACTTCTCAAAAGCTCAAATAATATCTCAGCTACAGCCCCAACCAAATTTCAAACGAGTTGAAAAGGAGGCGCCGTAGATGCATTCCCGTCTCCTTGCTGGCTGTGCTCGAGTGCCTGGCTGTTGAAATCCTGGAACTAGCAGGAAACACGGCTCGTGACAGCAGAAGGTCGGGATCATCCCTCGGCACCTGCAGATGGCTGTCCGCAGCGACGAAGAGCTCGGCAGGCTGCTGGGAGGAGTGGCCATCGTTCTGGGAGGAGTTCTGCTCAGCATTCGGGTGGTTCTGCCCGGAGGAACTGAGAGGCCAGCTGAGTCTGGGTGGACGGATCGGACGGCATCTGTGGCCAGTTTCTTTGGATCTACTGTGGGATGGACCTTTACAAGAGATCCATCCTGCCTGCAGCCATCTGTATCTATGAGATCTCTTAATGAAATGAGGATAACGAGTTACAACAACATTTAATTTTAATAAAGTACTTTTGAATTGAATTAAAATTGAATGTACTGATGCACATTTCTTGGTAGCTGAACCTGTCTGACTGGTCGATAAGTTTAACCCTCTGTATATTTTGTCACCCAGTACGATCCACTCTATTTAGATTAAATTCAGTCTTCAACTGCGGCTCTGAAAGACGTGTTCTATTAAAAGCCACGGTCACAGGTTGTGTCTGACAAGTCGTTTCCTTAACTCCAATTCCACGTTGCACACTCCTGATGTTTAATGCCCTACATCTCCGAGATTTATATACCTATAGAACCAGAAGAACTCTGTTCAGTGCATAAAAATTAACATCACAGAGGGAGGAACAGGTTCTGAAAAGCTATTAGAGAGCCAGCGTGACACCACGTTTAAATCCCCAATAGTTCGACACGTGAAACAGTTCTTATTTGATTCCTTCAGCGTTGTGTCCGTTGCACTCGAGGACATCAACTGATGGATTTCTTTGTTATGTGCTTCGAAATGGCTCTGGAAGGACGAGGCGATCTTGTTTGCATCTTGTTTACGTGGGTATATATTCGTTTGAAGTTGCTGGTGTCTGAATTAGCCCAGGAGGATATGCGCTGCCTGTAGCGTGGCAGCCACATCTGACAGAGCAAGACGTGTAATTTATACCACTTCCTGCTAATGAACCTCACTGTACGCTGTGACTTTAGAAAAGCCATCCTGGCTGCTGCCCTGCAGCCTGATGAGCAGCCTGTGGGTGGAAGTGCGTCCATGCACGGAGCCCGGGGGCAGCAGATTTGGAAGGAAATCTGAAGTTGTCTCGGCTCCGTCTCATTAAAAACACATTACAGCTCACGCTCCCCCTGCACCACCCACTCAGCCGACATGGTCTGTCTGCTGAAATTGTTTTTTCTACTCAAACTTACAGGTGAGAATAGAAATGTTGCAGCAGATGAAGGATTCCTCCTAAATAAAACAAAACAAAAAAGCTGTATTTTTGTCATTTTATTGCAGTAAAGTGCACAAACCCTCAAAGGAGTGGCTGAGTGGGCAAATATGTTGTCTGCTTTCCCAGAATTTTCAGAAGCTAAACATTTTTTTGCACCAATTTGTAATGAGAGTTAATTAGGAAAATATGCCGGATCAGTAATGGTCAAACTGAAGTTTTATCAAAGTTTGAATCTTATAATGCTAAATTTTTCTGCTTTTAGTTTCTTACAAATAAATTTAAAATATGTGATCACTGTTGGTTGAATTAAATGTTTGATTATTTTTCATTATACTGTACTTTGATTCACCTGCAGTTTTTTTTAATCACACCACTCATGTTTAATGAGACTATAGTGTGATAGTGGGTATTGCATCTGATTAATCTTATTTCTATTTAATTTTTGCTTTTTAATTCAGGAAATTCATCAGTAAAATCCAAAGAAGTGTTAAGAAAATAAGGCATTTGTTATTCTAGAGATTGATATTCTCATTTTTTTTTATTTCACAAACCCAAAGTCAAGAAAATGGAGAAATGAAATTGAAATGAATATTGCTCCAGTTTGTCAACTTGATATTGGCTGGAGAAAATGTTAAATAAGACATATATTTTTTGCATTATACTACAGAGTTTTCATGAGACTTTTTGGAGGGGCAATGTTTCAAAATAAAGTTGGGTCAAAGTTATGCACAAAACATTCTGAAGACTATTAAATGAAGTTTGTAGAACAAGCTGATTTCCAATATGTATACTGTGCCAAAATATAGACTTTTATGTCTCTTTCTTTTATCTCCAATTAAATGAATATTGATATTTTCCAGCATATAAGACACATTTATTATGCATTTATTTAATCGTCAAAACAGCTTCATTTCATCTGTGTGGCGCCATCCATCCATTGCGGCTAGAACTAGCTCTCCAGTGTTCCTCCACCTGTACGAGCCGAGTGAAGCGAGCGCGCATGGGAGGACTTGCTGTTGCAGTTCTTAGAAATTAAACTAGATTAACACTTAAAAACAATTAATTGTTTGCTTGACGTTATAGTAAAGGTGTGTCTCAGTTGAACTTTTCCTTAATAAATGCACTTTAATGGCCAAAACAGCTTCATTTCGCCTGGGTGGTGCAGTACCATCCAACCATCCATCCGTTGCAGCCAGTGCCGCTAGCTCTCCAGGGTTCCTCCGCCTGCACCAGCTGAGTGAAGCAAGCGTGCACGAGATGCCTCGCTGTTACAGTTCTTCGAAATTTAAAACTTCAGTCAAAAATTGAGTTATGAATATAGAAAAAATGAGTCGCAGGAATTACAAATCTATGCAAAAAAACTGACTTATATGATAGAAAATACGGTAATTTGATGTTTCTTTACAGATATGGTAAAATATTGATATGGGTTGTCTTTAACAAACATACCAGTTTAAGACTGAAATATCCACACAACATGGGAAATGTTTAATTGCTTGTTTTGTAGAAGGCCTACAAAATGTGGCTTTTTGGACCTTTTTTAGGGGCTGCAAAGAAAATGACATTATTTGTAATAATTGTGTGTTGGAAAAACTCTTCAGAGATGGTCTCTCAGGAGGACAGGATAGAAGTTTTGACAAAATGTGTTTAAAGAAACTTGCAAGGCAATGCATTTTGCACCCTCCAAATCTAGAGTGTTATCCCTGCAGCTTGCTAACAATAAAACAATTATTTATACATTCCAAGCGACGCCAGCTAAAGGAGTTCCGGCTGACAAACACCCATTGTGTTTCGACGTGTCGAGCTAAAGAGTATGCAACTGTTTAAATGATCAAAAGATGAAGGAAAGCAACCAGACTTGACTTGGTATGTGTTGAACGCAGTAAAACGACACTGACATGTAATATTTTTCTATCAGTGAGTTTTTAACTTTGAATACAATTAGGGTACCTGTGGTTCAAATGAAAAATATATCTCAGTTTGACCTAATATAGTTCAGTTTAAAGTTAGTGGTTCCCAAAGTAGATTCTGCTCATGTTGAACTGGGTTGTCAGCTGTTTTTTGTATACATGTATTTAAACTGGCAGTATATGATCACAAGCTTTATTTATGATCGTGCTGTGGGTCGGGAGGTTGGGCTTAAAATGGGCAGCTCGCATAAAAAAAAATTAGAACATTGGAAACACGTATTTTCAAGTAATAATGAGCTTTATGCTCAGCCAGCCAGATATATCTCTTAATATTTTAATCTTTCAGCAGTTATGAAAAGGTCTGAGTGGCCAAATGATCATTTTAACTCTACCCATTTAGAGTTGTGCAATAAAGAATGAATGCCTGAACAGATCAAATTCAGGCTGAGAGCAACGAGATTGTGCAAGAAGAAACAAAAGAGGCCAAGAAGCTCTGAACAAAGAGAGAGGCAGGAGTAAGGATGTGAGCGAGGGAGAGATGAATTACAGCCAGCTCATGGAATCAATATTACATATCACTACCCGGCTGCGCCGCAGATCTGTTTCTTTCCCATAACCGAGCAGAGAGGGTGGCAGATGCAAAGAGCAAAGCCTGAATGAGGAACATGTTTAAGAAAAAAAAAGGGAAAAAGGCTCAAACTTGGCTTTAAACCGGATATTTTCCTCCTGTTTGTCAGCTTTATATCAACAACTCTCCCACACTTGTGCTTTATTCTCGTTTGTGTGACAGCTGCCCTCCCTCTGACTTCTCTCAAGTCCAAACAAAGAAGATTAATGCCATGCTGCAACATGCATGTCGCTGCCTTATAGCCCTCCTATACATTTTTACCTACTGTCTAATATAGAGAGGATGGTTTACTGCTCGTTGTACAGGAGCAAACCAGATAAAAATTAAAATGTGTTGCTTTAAATTCGCCTAAAACCCGTTTTCAACCAACACGTCATTAGTTTTTCTTTCTGTTTATCCTTCTAAAGTTTTATAATTTTGTCTTTTTGTTTGTACGTTGTTGTAAAATTATAACAATAATCAGAAAAAGTTTTGAGGAAAGCCTTTGTTCATCTATTTTCATTTAAGATATTCCTCAAATTGGCACGTTAAGTGTAAAGAGAACGCTAGCATGGAAGCTAAAGACAAAAAAGAAAAAAGCTTCTGCTGTCCGAAATTTGCTCTCTTTTTGCGCCAGTAATTTATTCAACTGCCGTATTTGCCATCGTATAAGTCGCTTCGGTCCAAATATGTCTAAAGTGGGGGAAAAAAACATAAATGGATTGCGTTTGTTATGCGTCACCACTGACCACCTGGAAATGTTGGCCGGTGTTGTGCCAAAAATTGATTCGCTTCCAAATGGTGGCAGAGGGAGCGTGCACAGGAGGACTTTAGCAATAATTTAACAAGATTAACACTGGAAAAACATTTATTTGTTTACTTGAAATTATACCAAAAGTGTGTCTCAGTTGAACTTCTTCTTAATAAATGCCCTTTGACGGTCAAATCAGCTGCATTTTAAAAAAAAATGATTCGCGGGAGCACAAAGAGGGCGGACTCACTGTGCATTTCATCTAAATTTAACAAGATTAGCACCGAAAAACAATTATTTGTTTGCTCAATATTATAGTAAGTGTGTCTCATTTGAACTTTTCCTTAATAAATGCACTTCAATGGTGAAATCAGCTGCATTTCACCTGGGCAGCACGGAGAAATGCAGCTGATTTTACGTTTGCTCCAGAAGTTCTGGAGCGACGAAGGTGGCCAGTATGGCAAGCCAAGTGTCTCATTAATAGCCACATTTACCTATTAATGAGACACTTGGCTTTCCATATTAGTCGAGTGCCCTCTAGTGGCTGAAAATGGTAGTGTTTAATATTTTCCATGTCCGAATGAATGAAATCATCAGATTTCAGCCAAAAGTTGGGTTATAAATATGGGGGAAACGTAAATAAGTCGCTTCACTGTTTAAGTTGCAGGGCATGCAGATGTATGTAAAAACTTGTGACTTGTACAGCAAAAAATACGGTAAATTAAATTGTATGAAACTTTATTGATACCTAAAATAAACAATGTTGCAGTGGGCTGTGCATTATTGTTTACCAGCTGCAAGAGAATTGTGCAACTCTCCCGTTTTACTATTTTATTAGACGTCTGCTATGAGAACAAACAATGCAACCCTAGTTTTTTTTTTTTGCATGTTCAGCTTAAAGTAGTTTAATAATCTCAAACAAAAGTGACCAGAAATTTATACTGAATACATGTTTTTAACACTTTTTTTTGTTCACCAAATTCTCCATAACATGGAAATATGTTTATTTTTGTTTCATCCATGCCGTTTTTTATGATTCTAATCTTTTTTTTGTTTTGTTTTATATTCATAGTCTTTGCTGTTATTATTCTTCTTCCAGTAGTTGGCTTAAAGGTGACACCTGAAAACAGCTGCTGCTTTTGCACAGATGACTTTCAGAGCAACAGACAGAGTTTGTTACTCATGCGGCTGAGACGGAGACGCATTTAAATGCAAATTCTCCTCTCCACATTATCGATCGCTTAACTCTCCCCGCCTGGTGGATGCTGTTATTTATTTTTTTGCACGCTTTGCAGTTCCCCTGTACTCGTGGATAGTGTGGCACCCCATTATAGAGCTTTGAAATCAATAACCTCGGTATCATTAAGTAACGACTGCTCGTCTTTGGAGGACTCTGTGCCAGTGCAGAAGAATTAAAGCACCTTTGATGTTTGCAAGAAATGGACCTGCTGAACATACAATTTTAATTATTTTTTACATGAATATTAACTTCTTCTTTTTTTTTTTTTACAGCCTGAAGACGACCCTGAAGAAGCAGCTTTCGGGTGACGTGGTCAACCTGGCAGGAATCCCGCTGTCTGGACGCGACGTCCACCGTGTGGCCTTCTACCTTCAGAACAGCATGGACGCCGTCTCGGCGGTGGACCTGAGCTTCACCGAGCTGCAGGACGAGAGCTTACGCCTGCTGCTGCCCTGTCTGAGCTGCCTGCCAAAACTCACCACGTTAGCCGTCAACGGCAATCGCTTGACAGCCGCCATCTTGAAAGACCTGATGGAGACGGTGAAGGACCCGCAGAGGTTCCCCAGCCTGGCCTGGATTGACATGGGCAACAACGTTGACATCTTCACCGTCCCGCAGCCGCTCCTCGTGGCCCTGCGGCGCCGCTTCGGTTTGCGCAGCAGCCTCCCCACCATTTATGAGTACAGCGAGGCGTTCAGGAGCTACAACCCAAACGTGGAGACTTCTGTGGAGGAGCCCAGTCTGTACGAGGAGGGGGATGCGAAGGAAGACACGAGGGAGGAGGAAGAGGAGGAGGATAGACTGGAACTTCAAGCCTGGGGTCTTCGAGAAGGAAACGTGTCCAAAAATGTAACGCTCCACTTCTGTGGGAGGTGATCGATCGCCCGCGGCTGTTTCTTTCTGACTGGCAGCTTCTTGTGTCCTCAAGCCTGGCCTGACCTGTCGGTGCTGCAGAAGACGCTGACGTTGACCCGCACGTTTCTGAAAATAACTTTCAAACGAGGAAACACGGTGCATCCCCATGGATGCTCAGACAGCTCTGCTTGTACAGTCCGTGAGAATAAATGTGTGGATCAGTTTGACCTTCGTTTATTCAGGGGAGTTAGTGCGTCGCTTCGTGTTCCTAAATCTGTGGGATTTCCGACACTGAATCGTTTCCATTATCTGTAACTGTCCTGAGCAGCCAGAGAGAAAGTGCCTTTCACAAGGGCACGTCAGCAGAAGCTGTTTTAACGCTAAAAGGAATAGTCTTCACAAGTTGTTCTATATTTTGTTTTGTTTTGACATTTTTAAATGTTTTTTTTATGTAGAGCTGCACAAAAGTACAGTGACCCTATAGGGTAAATTAACAACATAAAAAAACGGCATTACATTTGTAAAAACACAACAAAATTTGAAAAAATGAAATTACATTGGAAAAAACGAAATTTCATTTGGAAAAAACAAAACAAATGACATTTGAAAAAACGGAATTACATTAAGCCAAAGCGGAAGTGGCCAAAGCAGAAGTGGCCCGAATCACATTAGAGAAAAACAGAATAACATTTGAAAAAACAGAAAAATATTTGGAAAAACGGAATTACATTAAGCCAAACTTTATTTTTTATGTACAACTGAAATGTACGTCACAAAACTTCATTACCTTGAAGATCCTTCCGAGTTCTTCCATCGTCATGTCTTCTTTAAGCTTGAACAAGTTTATACAAGCTAAAGGATAGCATGCTAGCTACCTCTGTGTGTGTGCTGTGTTCGGTTTTATGTTGTTAATAAAAAAAAATTAAAGAATTCTGTTTGGCTTAATGTAATTCAGTTTTTCCAAATGTCATTCTGTTTTTTCAAATGTAATTCCGTTTTTTTCTAATGTCATTCTGGTTTTCAAATGTACCGTAATTCTGTTTTTCTCTAATGTGATTCCGGCCAATTCCGCTTTGGCTTAATGTAATTCCGTTTTTTCAAATGTCATTCTGTTTGTTTGTTTGTTTGTTTGTTGGTTTGTTTGTTTGTTTGTTTGTTTGTTTCAAATGTAATTTCGTTTTTT
>JARVJN010000752.1:19707091-19717131 GCA_031763805.1 Argolebias nigripinnis | reverse complement strand
ACAGAAAAAAAAAAAAAAAAAAGGCTGGAGCTCATTGCACCAGAGCAAACAAGCCTCACCAGGACGCGATAAGAGATGAGTTATCAGGCTTTGCGTTGGATTTTTGATCCATTATAAAACACCAAGACAAATGGGATGAGTTAGCCTCATAGATTCAGTTTTTTTTTTTTTACTTGCTATGGATGCCTGAAATTTTCCATTAGCCAAAGGATCAAATAAACATCTGTGAGCATTTTAATCTGTGACGAGTGCAGAATATATTCATGTTGCCTCTGATTGCATGATTAAAACACACTCAAATTGTGTCATTTGTTACATTTTTTTTGTCACTGCAGTTCAACCTGAAGTAGGCAGCAGAGTCAAATTTAACAAAAATGCAGGATATAGGTGATTAATTGAACAAGATGGCATTTTATTGAGCTTTTTAACCACATAAATTGCATATTTGTTGCCTATTTACAAATTATAAACTGCTCCCTGCAGTTGGCTTTATATGGACAACTACTACAAACTTAACTTCCATTTAAATAGAAAAACAACACATTACAGTATTTAGACGTCTCACCAACAGCACAAAATACTAAATCACAGCCACACTGTGGGACATTTACACTACAAAAAGCCAGGTTTTTAACAAAAGAAAAATAGCACAAAAAAAAAAAGATTCTTAAATTGATTAAATTTCCAATCAATAACCTGAGATGTGGAAAAGAGGTTCCTGTCTAATAAAGATTACAAACGTGCTTTGACTTACAGAGTGAATTGCGAAGGGTTAACTTAAAAGGGTAAGCCTGTAAAGAAAAATGTAAATGTCCTACAGAATGTCCACTCGCATGTATCAGTAAACAAAGAGCAAATAGTTGAGATATTTGACGCCGCGCAGAGAGACAGCTGTCCTGCGGAGGAAGAGGCCATTCCCCTGAGTGGAATATTCCAGTCTGTCAGCGGCGCAACACACACCCTGGAGAGGCTTTGTGCTCTCTCTCCTCTACATGAAAGCCTGTACATAAGCTCACTGGTGGAGTTACACCCCAAACCCTCATTTCCAAAGCGTCACACATTCAACATCACCATTACACTGAAGCTGGGATGAATAGCTAGCTAGCTCTCCTGTGTGAGGAAGAAAGAACAAAAACAGGCCTCTGACGCAGCCATTTTGTTTGCCGTTCGAAAAGAACTGCGTGAAAAGGCAGGCACCGACCGCGGAGGTCTTCTTTTCCGGCGATTAAACCCTCCCACCTATATTTTAACTCTTTCACACACACAAAAAAAAAAAGAGAGAATCAAGCCGTATTTGCTTGCACCATCTTCTTCAACAAACCGTATTGGTCGATTCGTTTCGACGGTTATCTCCTACAGCCCGGAAAGCGCATGCGCAGAAGCCCGGAGCACCCTTCACCCAGATACAACACATCAAGGGCTTGCCGCAGCAGATTCCTGTTGACCTTATATGGCAGTGTGGGGGGTTGCAGCAGGTCGCTCGAGCTCTCCGTCGCTTGGCAACCGTCCATAGTTCTCGAATTGCTGCAGTTGTTGCCAAGGCGAGTCAGCCCCGGCACGGCAGTAACCGCCAACAACTTCGCTTTTATTAGTTTCATCCTTCCTCCACACGAACCGTGGACATTTTTTTTCTTCTCCTCGTTTGTTTGTCAAACATACGACGCTTTCGTATTCACTTGTGTTGAAAAAGGCGCTCTCCGGAGCCTCACCCAGTTATGGCGCAGCAACATTTTACAGCACAGTGCTCCCTTTGTCTAAAGGAGCCATTTTGAGACTGAACTGCAGAGAGAAGCCATTGAGCAAGTACAGATGGTTACTTTTTAAAAAAAGGAGGCAGTGAAAATAAGATGTTATCCCTATAAGATTCATTTTGCTCGTTTAAGACTTGGATTACATGTTTTCAATACTACCTGTAAGTTTGTCATGTCCATAAAAATGTAGTTTTTTATCTAATTTACCCTACAATCATTAATGTCCTGTGTTCTCTTACTATCCTACATAATCTGGCAAATTAAAGTGAAATAGCTCAAAATTATTTACCTTTTTAAAACATTTCCATGTAGTTCTGTGTGATGTGGCTCTGACAGAAATGTCGAAATGGGACAACTTGCAATCCTTCAAGAAGGGAAGAGATGGTTTGCATATTTGCCCCACACAGAGAAGATGCATTCGCTGCCTCATGAGGAAATGCATACCACTGATCAAAAAAGAAAAACACTTTTCAAAAGAGATTTCTGTGAAGTCGTGCTAATGGATTCCTTCCTTTACAGGAGACGCTCACCCACCCCTTATTAATGCCATTATTAGAGGATCCGAAGATGGAGCAGAAAACAGTCCTATCCCTGCGTTTAGGCCCGTTAACTGCATTTCAACAAAGTGATGAGGTAAATATTCTCACCATGTCAGTCTCCCCTCCATCTGTTTCCTCTTAGGTGTCTGTTTGTGCTTTAAATAGTTAAAAAAGGGGGTCTCTTAAAGATATTTAAATGTACCCTTGAGGCAAGGTCAAGCTTTCCACTTTGGACGAGTTAATGGCGAGTGGACAGGACGAACCTAATCGTGCTTGATGTTGTCTCCACAGTTGCAGGACAGGGTACGAGACAAGCCGTCTTGCTGTTGTGGGAGGAAGTGTTTAGAGTCATTAGAGGAATAAAAAGTGGAAAAAAAGCACACTAAATTATTATAGAATAGGTCATTAGTCATCCATGGCCTGCTTTAGACCTGTGTAAAACCTTTCTTTGTCAACATGCCATGAAAAAAAGTTAAGACATTTATAAATAAATAAAAAAGATCAATTGACAAGAATATACTTTTGAATGACAGTAACTGCATGCCTTACATTTCACATTACTGTATATTTTTAAAAAATGTTATGAAAAAGAATTAGAACTTACTCATTGCAACTCATTCCCTAACAAGGCCACAAGTGCAATGTTTTGTTATTTCTTTCAATCATTTACCATCTCCAGAATTGTTAAAAAAAAAAAACCTGTTTATTCACATTTTGGTTTCTTTTCACTTATAAATGCTACATATGGGTGTGCCATGACCTAGTTGAGACAAAGATGGATTCCCAGGCAAGAGAGAGAGAAAAAAAAAAAAAGGAGCATCACATCCAGCACATTCTCTTCCATCTTCTCAATCCTTTAAAGGAAGCAATCATAGTTTTATCATAGTCCGTAAGAGATGAGGAAATCAAGTGTAAAGATCCCTTTTTGGAACAAAGGAAACCCATATAGGCCATTGAGTCCTGTTTAAGGAAAATGGCGGCCGCTGAGAGCACTCGCCCTCTCGCTGCTCTCTCTGTTGAAGAGCTCGCGAGCCGTGCCTCTAATAGCGGAGGGATCCAACGGCTGCCGCGCTCTGATTGGTCCGCCGAGCTGCCGCTGTTAACCAGCCAACTGCCCGAGCACTGCGAAAACAACAGGCAATGTCAAACTAAACCCAGTTTGCTCGACAACAAGCACTCAGTCGAAAACTATTTAAAAAAAAGAAGAGAGATCTAGCTTTATAAAATTTAAAAAAATGACTAAAAAAACAAATAGAAAACTTGCTGAGGAATCGTCGCGTGTACGTTGATCTGACTGCGACCGACTGACAGAGAAAAAAGACACAAACCTCCGCATTCCTACAGATCTGGACGTCAAATAGACCCGCAACGTTTAACGCCGAATTCCTCATTTAAGTCAAATTGTTATTGTTTAATTTAGCAGATACGATCTATTTGGCGTCTTGGCGTTATTTTTACATTTTAAAACCCGCACCAGCACGTCTCCCTACATTAAAATCTCGAGCGAATTAGCCTTCAGCGGTGGTTAATAAGATATCGCTCCCCTCTCGATCTCGTTCGCCTTTCAGGTAAATGCAGTCAGCAGATTCCACACGCTCAGAGGATTATATTCAATAAGCCGTCGCCGGGGGGTCTTAAATAACAAATTTTGGTTTAAAATGTCGCTATTGTAGCCCGTAAAAAATATTTCCAATACACACGAGTAGTACTTTTTAGTTAAATTAGATGCAACTTTTTGTAACGAAAGTGCGACGAGTACGCGCGGTGGGCAAGCCTAGCGGTGTATTGTGGGAGAGACAGCAGCTAGAGACCAGAGAGGCACACACACAATATGTGCTGGCTCTCGCCGAAAAGGAGGCAGTATTCTTCAAGCTAAAACCATGTAACGAACGCGGCGAAAGGAAAGCGATTTAATCTTTTCATCAATTAAGAAAGCCAGTCGATCGGACGCGCCATGTCCAAGCCGGGGGAGAGGAACAGATTGAACGAGGACCATGGCAGAAAGCAGAGTTCAAGTAAGCTTGTTCTGTTATTTTTTTTCCTTTTTTTCTCCAGCTCTCCTGTTTTTCGTGAGTGGGATCTAATTTTCGCTTTCCTAGGGGTCCCCTCCACCCGCGCTCGTGCATTTCCAGCTTGTTGGAAAGTGTCGGAGGCTCCGTGTTTTAACGCTAGCTCCGTCGTTTCAGGTCTGGCGAACGGAGGCATGGACGGTCATCCCGTCGTGTGCGGCTCGGCGGAGAAGCGGAGTCACCACTGGAGAAGTTACAAGTTGATCATCGACCCGGCGCTGAAGAGGGGCTCACACAAGCTGTACCGCTACGATGGGCAGACTTTCAGCATGCCAGTAAGTGCCGCCTTCTCACCAACGGCTGCGTTGGTAAACCGAGCAGCCGACCTCCATGATGCGTTCACTGTCGCCCTGGCCGTGCACGGGCACCCCAAGCCCCGATGTGCTTCGTTTTGATTCAACACCTCTTGGGACTGCTTCGCAACAAGTTTAGTGTGAACTTGGCGGATGGGATGGATAACAGGACTGTGTCTCTTTGCTTCCGCAGAACCCCGGGATTCCACCGGTGGACATCGTCCGAGATCCGAGGATCGGTCGTTTGTGGACCAAGTACAAAGAGATAGACCTGCCGGTGCCCAAGTTTAAGGTATCTACTGTGATAGATGTGGCTTTTCTCCACGAGGGAAAGAGATGCTGTCAGAAGTTGCAGACACACCCCCCTCCCTGTCATCTTTGGGATCGGAGGATCTGCACTTCCAGATTTGTGGATCCGTTGCTTGAACATCGCAACTTCTCCACCACCGTTCTTATCTCGACTGTTAGAGCTTAACCTCGCGCGGTGCATCATTAACCCGGCGGCACTTAACACTAACTCCTGTCGTCCTTCTCCCAGATCGACGAGTGCTACGTGGGGCCCGTGCCCCCGAAGGAGGTGACCTTTGCCAGGCTCAACGACAACATCAGGGAAGGGTTCCTCACGGACATGTGCAAAAAGTTCGGAGACATCGAGGAGGTCGAGATCCTGTACAACCCGAAGAACAAAAAGCACCTGGGGATAGCCAAGGTTGTTTTCGAGAGCGTCAAGTCCGCCAAAGGGGCCGTGCAGTCGCTGCACAACACGTCCGTGATGGGAAACATCATCCACGTGGAGCTGGACCCGAAAGGTAAACAGTGATTCATTCATTCAGAGTGAAGACGCGCAGAGTCACCGCCTGGGTTTGTTGTTCAATGCAGAGCTGTAGGTCTTTTTTTTATTTTTAAAGAAGCAATTAAAGTGTTTCTTTTGTGTGTTTTGGGTTCTCAGGGTGACAGCAGTCACGTGGTACAATTTACGTGTGTTGCTTCGTAACGGGATAATTGAATTTCATTGAAAATGAGCCTGTTCCCACAAGCTCAGAGCTGAGGATGCTGTGTACTCCCACTGTGCATAATTTCAGACCTACAAACAAACATAAACCAGTCCGTCACAGCCCCCACTTTGTTTCACTTGAGACACTTTTTTTCTGGAAACATAAAACAGAGATTAGTTTTTGTGACTGGCTCTTGATAGATGCAAAATATCGACTTTAGTGGTTTGTAAAAAAATATATAAGTACAGTATTGTAATGTATTATTTTGGTATCTGTGCTGATTTAATCATGTCAGAAATATTTAAAATGATTTTAAGCACCACTTGTAGTGTTTATATTGTTCACACAAAAACTGCTTGTGAATTAGTGTCACAGTTTATGAAATGTTTTGTACAATATGGAGGCGTGTTTTGGTATCTATGCACTTCCCACAATGTTAGATTGCCATATTCTTTGCAAACTATAAAATTTAACCATAAAAAAGGTAAAACTGAATTTATATCAAATGGGACAGTTTGAAATAATTTAGTGGTTTTCCAGATATTAAATGCTATTCAAACAAAGCACCTGGTCAAAGCTGAGATCACTTGATTGACCTCCATTAGGCTGACCTGCAGTCTGTGTAGGTAAATGATCACAGTGAAATCAGAGGAGCAGATTGTCTCCAAGAGGACGTCTAGATGGAAATATAAAGGTGCATCTGCTGCTAATTGTGTAAAAAGACACATTAATATAAATGTCAGACATCAAGCAGCTAAAGACGGAGCACAAACACATGCGGCTTTTGCTAAACTTCTTTCTAGATTGATAAATGTACAGTATTGTTTTAACCCAACCTATCTTTTTATCTGTATACAGTACCTGTACTTAACTCAACAAATCTGAGTGAAAAACAGACCAATACATCAAAATGAACAGCTCTTCTCAATCCCACTTGGTTCTTCCATTCAGTTGTCGATCTATTTTTGGTAACGCTAGCTGTCTCTGTAGGTAAACAAACACACGTGGTAGTTGGCAGCCATTCACAAAATTAGCGTTTACATTTTTTCATTCAAAGACACACATCAATATGACAAACAAAATGCAGATCTAGTTTCTTTACGATTATTTCTTGGGTCAGTCTTCACGACGTTGCAATTAATGACTAATCAAGAAAACTATCACATGAACTGTTGTTTTTGATGTTCATCTATCCCTGAAAAAAAGTTTTGTTTGAATAGTTTAATAGCCTTCCGGTGTTAAAAGACGGCTTTTCAAACCGCTGATCCGTTCATATTTACTGCTCTTCAGGTGAGAATCGCCTCAGGTACTTGCAGCTCCTGATGAATGGCAGCTACACTCCATGGACGCTGCCTGTTGGTGGAGAGGAGACCCGAGAGGTTTCCCCACGGAGTCTGACAGAGGCATTACTGGTATCAAATTTTAAAAAAATTACAAAGTGCAAGATGTTTTTTAATTTTCTTCTTTTTTTTGTTATTTTGTGCCAGTTTGTGCAATCATTTTGGAGAACTACTTATTGTTTTGTTGTTTTTATAGCATTACTTTGTTGAAAATGGACATTTTCACATCTAAGATGACTCCAGACCTTGGAGTAGCGTTGGGAGATGTTATCCAGACTCTTTGACAGTGATTTAAACTCTTAAAACCAATTAATCTTTCTTCTTGGCTTCACAGTCTCAGATTTGCCCACTTAGAGATTTAAATCCCCCTGGCTGATGTTTAAATATTGTCTTGAATAGAATGTCTTTAGTCATCTGAGAAAAAAAAAAAGTTAGGATTTAATACAGTGGCTTTATTGTTAGAAACTATAAGAGTTTTTAAGGTTTGGTTGCTGTAAATTGTTTTGTTGTCTTATTGACCGACCTCCATGTTGTTTGCCTCTCGTCAGGCCTGCGAGCCCATCCGCAGGTTGTCCGAGGGCAACATCTCCTCTTTGGTTGGAGCTTTGCCCCCCAGCAGCTCCACCACTCCCCTCAGCCTGGAGACGGGCTACTCCAGCCTGAGGCAGGACACCCCCCAGTCCCAGGGAACCCCTCATACCCCACGCCAGCCGGGCACGCCCTTCTCTCAGGACTCCAGTTACTCCAGCCGGCAGTCCACGCCTGCGTACCAGTCGAGCCGTCCCGAGAGCTCCGGAGGCTACAAGTCTCGCAGACACGAGAGTAAGTTCCAAGACGCGTACAACCGCAGACCGGAGAGGCCTCAGTATCGCAGCAGCCTGTATCGAAGTACGTCCGATCAAACTCCAAGACAGCACCAGCTCACCCCGCCTGAACCTCCTCCACCTTCCACCCCTACCTTCAGCTACACCGCACCTCCTCCCGCCACACCAAACTTCAACTCTGCCTTCTCGCCGTACCAGACTCCTTTGCCTCCCGCCTTTCCTCCATCCGAGCCCCCTTTCCATCACCCTGCCCAAAGGGAGGGTGAGTACCTCCGCCCGCCGCAGCCTCCACTGGCAGCCCCCACAGACTTTCTGCCAGTCACAGATAGACCGGAAACTCCTCCGATCCCAGAGCCGCCACCAGAACCTCTTCCACATCCATCCACCCCTCCTCCCCAAACGCCGGAGGGCTGCCCCTCGCCGGGCTCCCCGGTGCTGGACTCCGAGCGCAACAGCCTGGATTCCCGCATCGAGATGCTCCTCAAGGAGAAAAGGACAAAACTGCTGCCCTTCTTGGACGAGCGGGACTCGGACAACGAGGTGCGGATGGAGGGAAGTCCTATTTCCTCCTCGTCCTCGCAGCTATCCCCAATCCCGCCCTACACGAGCGGCTCGCAAGGCGGTCAACAGAATTCCCGTCCCC
The DNA here is from genome assembly GCA_031763805.1 of Argolebias nigripinnis. Lineage (NCBI taxonomy): Eukaryota > Metazoa > Chordata > Actinopteri > Cyprinodontiformes > Rivulidae > Argolebias > Argolebias nigripinnis. Next base: position 19,708,677 of record JARVJN010000752.1, on the reverse strand, counting down.
CCAGCACCGGTTTGGAGGACATCAGCCCGACGCCGCTGCCGGACTCGGACGACGAAGACCCCGTTCCTGGAACAGCCTCGTTGATCAGAAGAGTCAGTTCTCCTGTTCACGAGAGGAGCACGAGTGTTCTCAAAGAGGGCTCTTTTCGAGGCCACACTCCCCCGGATAAAACCGACACGGTAAGAAAAACTGCGTTTAACAAGAACCAGCAGGCAAAGGGTCACTGCAAGTCTCAGATAGTTGATAGTGGCATGGGACGTTTATGTGTGCAGGTGTGAATGACGGTTAGGGACACGGGAAGTCAGGTCTAGTTCCGGCGCGATGGTTGTAGCGAAGCCTTTTGTGTCGTTGTGTTTGTTCTGCCTCGCAAAGAAGATTCTGGTTTTACATCAACACGTGCTTCACGCCTAAAAATGTTTGTTCTTTCAGTTAACTGTTGGGTTGTTATTAAAACTTCATAAGCACAGGTAGCAGCTCTCTATAAGTTATTAATTCAAAGTTTTATACGCTTAATTTGCCGCCTTTCACTTTTTTTTTTTGTTCCAGAAACACTGTTGGGCTGGTTTCTTTGTGTTTCTACATTTTACTCTCGTGTTTTGAATGGAGAAATAGGAGCCATTCTGCATTTAAGGGAACAAAGTGCCTTGTTTCCTCTTTCGAACTCTCGTTGCACTTGTTCACGCACACGGAGGAAAACACAGTTTGGCTGTTGGGCCCCATTCAGCACCGCACTTCCTGGTTTTAGCAGACTGACAGTCAGGATTGCCTCTCCGAGCTCATATTTCAAGTTATCACAAAGCAAACAAAGCAAACAGGTCATTTGGGTAACAAGGCCACTCCCCTAGCAAGTTTAGTCAGTTTACTTTCATCTCTGCAACAGTTGTCACAGATACTTTTGTAATATTTAACTAGTAGAAGTCAGATCATTGACAAAAACTATGATTGGTGTTTAAATGTTGTATTTGTAGTTCCTGCTGTGGCTTAGTGATACGAACACATTGTTCTAGTTGGAAACACGCAGAGTACAGATCAGAACCACGGGTCAGTTGTGTTTGACCGCACTCAGGAGTAGTTTAAACTTTAAACTCTGCTCAGCTCTGGAGGCTTTTATTTTGAAGGCGCATATTTCAGTCGTTTGTGAAAACAGTCATTCGTGATCAAAAAACTTTTAAATTGATATTTTATAGTTGCTTAAATATAACATATGTCAACAACTTGAACTTTAAGAAATGTTTTGTGTTAATTGTCCACTGACCTGATGTTGGAAATTTGCATAAACTGGCACAACATATATATCTTATATCATTCAGCTATGTTCGTTTTTACAAACAAAATGATAAATATATTAAATTTTCATTCAGTCATTTTAAATTTGGCGCAGTGTTTCGTCTCGGGAAATCCGGGTACACGCGAATGCAACATCTGTGACGTAGTGTTAGGACCGTCTCTAAAGCGTCCCTTTTACATATTCATGGCGGACAATATAAAAACTGACGAATTTAGCAATCCAAGTGAAGATTTGAGCGATTTGTCTTCAGTTTGGGAAGCCGAAGTTAGTTCAGGGGGTTGAACAAGAAACAGCAGGT
>JARVJN010000752.1:19644086-19655584 GCA_031763805.1 Argolebias nigripinnis | reverse complement strand
AACCCCCGCTGACTCCTCCTACTGGGTGAGAGAGAGATGAGGCAATTTACCTTACTAACACTGTACACCACAACACTACCATTTTCAGCTGCTAGATGGCTCTTTTGTATGACATGCTGTTGTGTCATGTAACAGGTAAATGTGGCCATTAATAATGACACCATCAGCTTGCCACCTTCATCCAGCTCGCCTGGTGCAACCGTCAAATCAGCTTCATTTTACTGCGCCGCCCCAGCGAAATGCAGCTAATTTGACCATTAAAGTGCATTTATTAAGGAAAAGTTAAGATTGAGACACAACCTTACTATAATTTTGAGCAAACAAATAATTGTTTTTAAGTGTTAAGTTAATTTAAAGTCCTCCCTTGCAAGTTCCTGTTGCTGCCATTTTGCAGCCAATCAATTTTTGGCACAACACCGGCCCATATTTCCAGGTTGTCAGCGGTGACACATAATAGATGTGACATATTTATAGATTTTTTCCACTTTATTAGACGTATTTGGACTGATGCGACTTATAGGGCAGTGCAACATGTACGATGGAACATACGGTACATAACATGCATCCCTTGAGGCTTTTAAGAAACTAATCTGAACTTGTCTACATTTTTATTTAACAAGTTTTTTTTTGTAGGTCCTGAAGAAGCTGTGATGTCTGTGCAGCGATTATCTTAACTATTCAGCCAATAAAAATGTTGCTCGCTGCTGCATTTTGATTTTCAATAAGATCCCCATTTGTGTATCGTGACTTTTTACACTCTTGACGTCTTTTCTTTTCAAGCCGAGGTGTGCAAAAGAAAATGGAAAAACCTACGAGACAGATATCTGAAAGAAGTCCGGATGGAGATCAAAAGCAAGAAGCGGGGGGAGTCTGTACACAGCAAGTGGAAATACCGCCAGCTCATGAGCTTCATCGCCCCCTTCACTGGATCGAGGGACATTTCCAGCAACGCTGACGAGGACCACGAAAATCCCAACAACGTAACTGGGAGTGCAGAAGAGGAAACCACTTTGTCGGACTCCGTCAAGACGCCTCTGAACGCCTCAAAGGTCGAAGTGAGTCAGTCTGAGCAAAAGGCCCATCTGACATTTGTAACGCAGCTTCCTGCTCTGTCCCAGGACACGCAGGTGGCCCAGCTGGCTGCTGTGGCCAGGACGCCACCGGGCCCTCAGGCAATCCCCACCAGCAGTACCGGACAGAAACGCAAGCTTGTGTCAGAGCCATCGTCCCCGTCGTCGCCTCAAAGCACACACTCGTCCACAAAATGGCAGCTCAAAGACGACGGCGGCGGCTCGTTTGCCTCCAAGCCTCGAGACGAAGACGAGCTCTTCTTGCTGAGCTTCGTCCCCGCAATGAAGCGACTCGCCCCACAAAAGAGATGCGAGACGAAGATGAAGATCCAGCAGATTATGTACGAGGCCGAGTTTAACATTTCACCGAGATAATTTCAAGAGAAAAGGACAGCTCAAGGAATAAAAGACTAATGCTGAACATTTCCCCACACACACACACACACACACAAAACTACGATGGTTGAGGTGGAACTATTTTTTCATGTGTTTTGACTTGTGGCCGATCTTTGCAGGAGGAAAAAGCAATAAATTTACGCAGAAATAACCAAACAACATATTATAATCATCATTTATAAAGGTTTACTGTCAGTAAAGAACATTCACAATTAGAAAAGTACAATTTTAAACAACCAACCTTCATTTTACCTCTTTATTCTACAGTATTTTACAAGGATTCCTGTGAAATACAGAAACCAGAGCAAAATAAAATATTATACAGTCTGGTGAAGAACACTGAAATTAAGCTTTTTATCTGCTTACATGCAGAAATATTTAAGTCCCAGCTAAGATGCTGTGATTGCTGAAAACTGGTGTGATTTGGGTCATGCTTGAATGCAAAAAAGTGATTTATAAACTTCAAACAAAAAAAACAAAAAAACTTGGTATCCCACCGTTGTGTCCAAACACAACTCGCGTTCACCATAAGCTGTTCATTAAATTTACAGTGATCTCAAAAGCTTAAATAAATTATGTGAAAACGCACTCTACCTCCCAACAATCCATGACTGGAACGTTAGCTTTGTTAGCAACGAGTGTTAGCATCATGGCTCATTTTTATAAAACTTCAGTGAGTTAATATGGGAGGCGTTTCAAACTAATCCAAAGTAAAGAACCCTGCAGCCTCAGAAAGTGTACATTACAGGTTTTTATGACTCCATGACATGTAAAGCAGCAAAAAGATGCTTTGACTTTAAGCATTAAACCGCCAAACTGAGTGATTGGTTTGATTAATTTCTTCTTTGTTTAAATGTCATGATTTGAGGAGAAAAAAAGGCGTAAACCAAGACAAAAGCCACCATAAAGTCTCACCTCTGTCAAATCGTTCATGTTAAAACACGTTCTCTTTGCATGCATTTATGCAATCAGCAGCCAAAACATAATCGCCAGCGCGACAAACAGAAAGAGTCGAGACAGAAACTGTTCGTCCGTGTGCTGCGGTGTCCCCGGGGCCGCTGTGGGGGGCAACACAAAGGTTATCAAAGGGGTCGTCGCCAGAAGAAATTAAAGAGTTCAGAGTTAAGTGTGTAACTACCTGGAGGAGGTCGCCCGTCGTTGATGTTGAAAGCTGTGGCGAAAATGCCAAACGGAAAGGCACCGATTCCAAATGACATCTGGAAACCCCCATCTCCGAAGCCAAAGCCCTGAAATCCCTGTTGTTAAAAAATATAAATATGTTTCAAACATTCAATAAGACAAATGTGACGCAACAGGCGGCAAAACGTGTGGTCATTCTCATGAGGAGAGCATCATCTCAGCTGTTAACAGGTAATGGATCCCAGTGGGACCAGTCTTTTCAGTAATGAATGCAGCAGGTTTACACTCCATTATGTAATCATTTCATCATGAATTTTATGTACAGCTACAGCTGACATGACACTGACAAACAGTTTACTCGTACTTACACCACGATTTTCTGGCTCGGGTCTCTGTCCTTGTGGTCGAGGTGGGGTTCTTTCCCTTTAAGATAAATCATTTCAGTGAGCTGCCCAATTTGTAAACAACCCACATTTTTAGCATCCAAGCTTCAATAAGTACGTACGGTGGCCCTACGGTGTAAAAATGAACATAAAAAAAAAAAAACGGAATTACATTTGCAAAAACACAACATTTGAAAAAACGAAATAACATTTGAAAAGAACGAAATTACATTTGAAAAAACAATGACATTTGAAAAAACGGAATTACATTAAGCCACAGCAGAAGTGGCCGGAATCACATTAGAAAAAACGTAATTACATTAAGCCAAACCGGGAGTGGCCGAAGCGGAAGTGGCCCGAATCACATTAGAAAAAAACAGAATGACATTAGAAAAAAAAAAACGGAATTACATTTGGAAAGAAAAAAAACGGAATTACATTTGAAAAAACTATGACATTTGGAAAATCGGAATTACATTAAGAAAAACGATAGCATGCTAACTACCTCCGTGTGTGTGTGTGTGTGTGTGTACTGTGCTCGGTTTTATGTTGTTAATAAAGTTTAAATATATATATATATGTTTGTCTTAATGTAATTCCGTTTTTCCAAATATCGTTCTGTTTTTTCAAATGTAATTCCGTTTTTTTTTTCCTAATGTCATTCTGTTTATTTCTAATGTAATTCCGTTTTTTCCTAATGTTCTGTTTTTTTTCTAATTCTGTTTTTTTTCTAATGTGATTCGGGCCACTTCTGCTTTGGCTTAATGTAATTCCATTTTTTCAAATTTCATTCTGTTTTATTCTAATGTAATTTCGTTTTTTCAAATGTAACTTCGTTTTTTCAAATGTTGTGTTTTTGTTATGTTTTTCCAAATGTAATTCCATTTTTTATGTTATTCATTTACACCTTAGGGCCACCGTAAATAAGAGCTTTGTGTCAGCACCTACCTTGGATCCTGCTGACCCGTGCTCCCCCTCCCATACAAGGGGATTACTTTATCCCGGCTGATTCCAGCTTTGCATACCGGACACACTTGTCTGTTGGGTCGAGTCTCCAACCACTGCGTTAAGACAAAACAAAAGTTAAAAGAGCTAACCAGTTCATCTGGAAAACATATCAATGCACTTTTTGTGCACTCACTTTAAAGACAAAAAAAAAAAACGCTTACCTGATGCAAACAAGGCCAACTAAACATCAGGTGCAAAAGATTATGAAAGGATAAAAAAAAAAGAAAGTTTGATTAAACATCAATAGTCCTAAAACACATCCAATAAACAAATGGTATCCATACAAAACGAATGAAAATAACCGCTATAAAAAAGCACAGTACTTGAACACAGGTTTGATAAATGAGGTGCATCTAAAACAATACAATATTGTGAAAAAGTTTCAAAAATTTTGTCAAACATTTCAGAAGTTACTGTAGCATTTATGAGTGAATTCATTATGCACAGAGTTAAATATTTCAAGCCTTTACTTCTTGTCATGTTGATAATTATGGCTTACAAATAATGAAAAAAAGCTAAACTCAGTGTCTCAGAAAATTTGAATACAGTATTGTCAAAAGGTTAAACAGCCAATTCGTGGTGTCACACCCTAATCAGCTAATTAACACCTAATGACCTACAAAATGTCTCATTCTTCACGTGTAGCCACTCCTGAACCAGAGACACTGTCAGAAGCGTCTTAGGACAAAAAGAATTGGACTGTTGCTCAGTGGTCCAATGTCCTCTTTTCAGATCAAAGTAAATTTTCATGTCATTTGAAAATGTCCCAGAGTGTGGAGATGCACAGAATTCATGTTGCTTGAAGTCCAGAGAGAAGTTTCCACAGTTAGTCATGGTTTGGGTCCATGTCCTCTGCTGGTGTTGGTCCAGTGGGTTTTCTGAAGTCCACGGTCAACTCAGCATCTACCAGGACATTTTAGAGACATCATGCTTCCTTCTGTTGACAAGCTTTATGGGGATGTTGATTTCAGCTTCCAGCAGGACATGGCTCCTGCCCACACTGCCAACAGTACCAAACGCTTCAAGCTATGTAATATTCTAATTTTCTGAGACACCAAGTTTAGGTTTTTCATTATTTGTAAGCCATAATCATCGAAACTACAATAAATAAAGGCTTGAAATATTTCACTCTGTGAAATGAATCTATGATCTGAAAAGATCGACCAAAAAAAAAACCTGAACTTTTTCAATATTCTGATTTTTTTTTAATGCATTTGTACTTTCATACAAATATACTATTTGAACACATAGGAGAACAATAATGTTGTAGTGCATCAAAATATTTATCTGACAACTTCATTACAAATTTATTCTATCTACAAACTATTAATAAACGCATTAAGCATTTTGACACAATCACTTTACATTAATCCAATTCAGTCCAACAAATTCATTAGTTTACATTTAAACATGACTTAACAAATTTATAAGCAACAGCAGCAAGTGACGTTTTAATCAATGAAGAGTATTTGAAAAACTTTATTTTTAGACGCAATACAATTTTATTGAAATCGAACTTTAAATGTGTATTTTTACTGTATCTAAAATAAAGAATGCAGATGTTTGTTTTAGTTTAAGCACAAAAAAGTATTTATTTTATAGAAATGCCTGGTGGCTTTTAAAAAAAACATTATCCCATTAAAATATTTTACAGCAACATCCAGCGGAAGTGTCGGATTTGGTTGAAAGTTTGTAAAACTACAATAACTTTCAGGATCTTTACTGGTGAGTATTCAGTTTACTTTCTGGTCATTAAAGCTGTCACATTTTACACTCAGCAAGAGGTGATCCAATTTTAAAAAAACGTAAACAAGAGCCACAGACCTAAATCTTACCAGAAAAGATGTCCACACAAGCTGATCACGGCGTCCTTGGCTGTGTCCAGACATATGTTGCACTCGAAGGTGCTGTCCTGGGTGCCACCGTCGGCCGCGGCCGAGCTGCTGGATCCAGCGGTGCTCGAGTTTTCAGCGTCCGCAGCGGGAGAGCCAGAGGCGGGCTGGGACACCGGGGCAGCGGCGGCCATTTGTTAACACTCGACCCACTAACCGAGACTATACGGGTGGGATCCACACATAAGGAAGCCCAGTCGACAGGATTGGTCTCTAATAATGAGAGAAACGATAAATAAAAAATAAACCAAGTGTTACCAGCTGCTAGCTAAACTGGCAACCCTACTGTACCTGGAGAAGGTAGCTACTAGTTAGCTGCTAGCTAACGTTAGCAGGCGAGCGAGGAAGACAGCTTTACAAACTGGACCAAAAACCGACAACAAATGAACAAATACTGCGGCCAAAGGGCTAATTCAGCGTAAACATATCTTGAATTATGGCAACTGTAAATTAAAACTTGTTATGAGTTTAAAAAAAAAATCCTTACAGCGAGTTGCATCACTTCCGCTAGCAGTAGAGGCGGGGTTATGTAGCACAGGGGCGTGGTTTGTTTAAATATAGGCGTGTAGTTTCTGGTGGAAAAAATAAATGATCTGAAAGTGATTACATATACAATATTACACCTGAGAACAGATGTAACTCTATACACATGCTTTTTTTCACAAGTTCTTCACCAGACTGTATAATCTTTTATTTTGCTCTGGTTTCTGTATTTCACATAGGAATTCATGTAAACACATGGTTTAACACATGGTTTTACAGTACATAAATTACATAGCCGACTTCCACAACATAATCGATAATAGTAATAATAAAAAAATGAAAGAAAAGGAAAACAAAAAGATTAATATTGAAATTATTACAAACTATTGTAATAAGCTGCATATTATAAAAAATGTTATTTTTATTAGTGTTGTTGTTCATAATACTAAATACAAAAGCATTTTCTAAAAATAAATGTAGTGTGAATTAGTTTGAACAAACAAGCTTGTTTTAGAGTTGTTTGCGGTCGTGGGAGCAGCTTGTGCAGGGAGAGCCAGACATCTATTTCCACAGCCACCTCTTCTAGGAGAATTCCAAGGTGTTCCCTGCCAGCCAAGAGACGTCGTCTTTCCAGCATGTTCTGGGTCTTCCCCATGAGGTTTCCTCCCAGTTGGACTGTTCTGGGTCTTCCCCCATGAGGTTTCCTCCCAGTTGGACATGCTGGGAAAACCTGGACATCCAGGGAGCATCCTTCACTCAAAGCACCTCAACTGGCTTCTCACTGTGGAGGAGCAGTGATTCTACTACTCTATTCTTTAGTGATAATAATTTAAGCAACTATTTTATATATAAATTTTAATTGATGTATTACCCTGCTCTGGTATTTCTACGCATTTAATTCAGTTTATTTATATAGGTCACAACAGAAGTTATCTCAGGAAACTGAACAAAACATTCACATATATATACAGTGTTTATATATAAAATTAGTAATGTTATTTATGGAAGCCAGCAGATTGCACTGAGTCTTCATTCTGTCACAGTCTCCCATCCTGAGCTAGCATAAAGGCAACAGTGGAAAGGAAAGACACCCTCATAACAAGAAGAAACCTCCAGCAGAACCAGCTACCGTATATCCTAAATTGTGCTAATATTTTTTTCAATATACAGTATATGTGCATGGACACTACCGGTATGTTTCTGAATAAATAATTTAGATATATAATTTCTGTGTTCCTATTTTTATATTGTATAGGAAAAGATAAGGAAGTCTGAGAAATCTAAAAACTTTGTTGCAATGAATCAGCTCTTAGCTACAGTGACCAAACAATTTCTCATATAATTTTTAATATATTTATCACAAGTAATTGAACGTACAGCAAAATACTACTTGACATAACGACAAATGCATCAGAACTTTTCAGTAATTTCCATAGATTTAGACGTAGAATGGTGGAGAGCACCTGTGCGAAGGTCCTCTGCCATGGCTTCCTCAAACCGTGAAGTCAACGATCTTTTAAGAGTTCGCTTGAAGTCGTTGCCAATGAACACATAAAGAATAGGTGATATGAAGCTGTTTGCTGCAGCCAGTGTGACCCCTACTTTCAGTCCAGTGTGAAGAACCCCCAGGCTGTGGTTCCCCAAGTCCAGCTCCAGGAGAACAAAGGTATGATAAGGGACCCAACAGAAGAAAAACGATAATATGAGGGCCGCCATGATTTTATAAGGCTTTTTTGACCTGATGGTTGACCTCCTCAGCTTCACACCGAGCACCACACAGCAGAACACAATGGTGAGGAAAGGAATCAGAAATCCACAGATGAATCGACTCAGTTTCACAGCTCTGTGTCTGAAATGGTCCTTGTAGTCTGTGTGGCACTGAGTGACTGAATCATGGACTGTGGTTTTTCTGAAGATCACTGAGGGCAACGTTAGGAGCGCTGAGAGGAGCCACATCAGAGCAACCGCTCCGAATGCTTTCTTCACTGTACGATGGTTGTGTGCCCACACAGGAAATAAAATCAAGACACAGCGATCAGCACTGATCAGAACCAGCAGAAACACACTGCTGTGCATGTTGAGAAACAAAGCGGACGAGGTGAATTTGCACAGAACTTGTCCAAAAGGCCAGTGGGACGTTATCATGTAGGATATTTCGAGGGGCAAAAAAGCACAGAATAACAAGTTTGAAATAGCCAGACTCATGTACCAAGTGGTGATAACTGTTCTTTTCATTTTCCATCCACAGATCCAAATCACCACTGAGTTTCCTCCAAGACCAACAACTGATATAATGATGTTGATCGCTACGTGAACATAAACCAGGGAGGACTGAGAACTAGTAACATTTACAGGTCCTTCAGTGGTTGTGTTCTCGGTTTCATTGCTGGCAAAGTAATCATATGTTTCAATGTAATCCACTTCCATTGCTACTTTTTCTAAAAAGAAAAAAACACACACAATATGATTAGAAAGATTTATACATTAAACAACTGTTAATAAACAAATAGATTTTGGTTTGTTGAAAAGGATAAATGATACTCACTTTATGCTTCAGTGTGAAAGCAGTCACCATAAACAGCTCCGTTCTTCAGATTTCTGGTAAACTTGCATGGGCGCAACTTCTCACTTTTACTTCCTGTGCGATATTACTTAATATGTTGATGTCAGTAAGAATTAAGAAATTTGGACACAAAGGTTAAAATCTGAGCAAAGATTTCCTGTGGTAAGTCATCATATATCTGATTACATCATAAAAACCTAATAAAACAAAACAATATATATCATATTACAGTAGTGTCAGAACAAACCAACTGATCAAACTTTCAGAAGTCTCAGAAAAAGGAAGTTCATTTTAAAGTTCCATTTTTAAGTGGTTTAAAAAAGTATGGGCATCATTGCCAAGACAAACAATATGCATTGTTAAGATCTAAAAAAGCTAAGTCTGGTCCTCTGGACATTCAAAAAATAAAACAAAACAAAGTAAAAAAAATGTAGAAACGTTTTGTCTTTCGTCCGAAAGAGTATATGTTAAGAGTATTTTTATTTATTGTTCTTGTTTGTTTTGTTTATATTTAATTTTAAAGGTGGTTGCTGGCAACCAGTGCTTTATTGTCACTATCTTTGTTCTAAAGTGTGGACTAAACGTACTGTATAGAGTACACATACTGAAGGGAATTGATGACTAGTAATTACGAGTGTGACATTTTAGTTGTGTGGGGAAAATAGAGAACAAGACAGAATTACAAACAGATAACTCTACAAAAATGCTGAGAATTGCACACAAGAACCAATGAAAGCACACGATCAAGAACACTCATAAACTTGGATGACAAAATTATGTGATCTTGGACAGAGGACTGAATCAAAATGCAGAAAAACAAATATTTAGGCTAGATCTGACTTTTTTTTTAACTTTAGTAATTGGCTTTACTGCTTTAGACTGTACACAAGTTGACAGAAGTTGACTGAAACATGAAATTGTGATGATCAAGATTTAATAACACCCAATTGGATAATAATCGTTTGATATGTACTGAATTCAAAAGTATGTTTTCCCATAAACTACAGTATGTTTACTATAACTATTAATTATAATACTGTATGTTCTTGTTTTTAGTATTTCACCCTGTTTATGGCATCATGAGTAATTGTTTTATACACTATTCTTATTTTAACTGCATTTTTACTGTAGTTTATTGTTGTCATTGTTTACTGTTGTTCTCTGTACTTCATATGTTCTGTCTAGAACAGGTCCCTCTAGTAAATGAGTCCTGTGGCTCATTGAGATTAGCCTGTATGAATAAAGGTTGGATTAATTAATTAATTAATTATCTATTTATTTATTTATCAAATTTGTTCATTTTTTAAAAGACACAATACAAAACAATCCCATAAACGAAAACGTACAAAATATATATAACATTTAAAAAAAAAATTAAGAATAAAAACTCTTGGGCAGTCTGATTTGATTTGTTTAGGAAAATCCGAAAATCCCCTTGTTTACAAAAACTGAGCATGCGCAGTAATGATTGGGTTAGCCCCTCCCCCAAGTTGCGACATTAGCCACTCCTCCTGTTCATTACAAAAACGTCTGCGCCATAAGTTCAACATGGCGGCTACAGCGGCGAAGAAGTGTCTCAGTCCTCTGGCTTTACTCACCAGGAGACTCTCAGCTCCAGAGTTTATCACCCAGACCTGCTACCATCAGAAGGTAACACATTCCGTATGTTGTAGCTGTAATAAAATCCTGTCCGAAGTCTAAAAAGTCTCAGTAACGTAACTCTGCTAATCGGCTAATGTTTACAAATACAGAATGGTGTCACAGTCAGTGGAGATTACTGTACTTAGCTCAAGAGACGAGATAAAAAAAAGTTAAATGTGTAGCAAACAGATAACCAGATAAAAAGGAGCTTAAATGTGTTTGCTTCATGATAAAGGTAGGCATTTAAAAATGTAACAGATAAGAATCTGCTTTCAGAAGAATATCAATACATGCATCATATTAACTCAAGTTGCACATTACAGTAACGTCACTGATCTTCTTCCCAGCTGTCCAATTTAAATATTTAATGAGATCCAATTAACTGCTGCAGGACACAGTGACTGACTTGTTTTTCTGCTGGCTAATGTTTCAAGATGCTCAGCAAAAAGATGATAAATTGATGTTTTTTAAGTAACATGTGTGTGAATAGCAAATGGAAGGGCAGGACTAATGAGTTAGTGGACATAAAAATCCAGTCTAAATATGTGTGTTTGAAGAATTGTGTAAGGAAGGACAACTAGAAGTTGCATCACAAAGCGCAGTGTTGCCAGATCTCGCGATAGAAACAAGCGACCCGCTCTTTGAAAACAAGCCCAACTGGCAACCCACCATATTGTGAAAACAGAGGCAGTTTTTAAACAGTATAATGGCATTACATATAAACAGCAAAATTATGCTTAACACTTTGAATAACATACTTTTACATTCTTAAAAAAATACATTTTGCATATGTAACATTAATTCAACCGTTATTTATACAAATTAACCTCATTAAGCCTCTGGGTCTCATTTACCAGAGAGACCTGAATTTTAAACGAAGAGTGATGACAACAATGGACAACGACAACAACAGACAATCATA
>JARVJN010000752.1:18976440-18989250 GCA_031763805.1 Argolebias nigripinnis | reverse complement strand
GGGAACGCCTTGGGATTCCCCCGGAGGAGCTGCTCCAAGTGGCTGGGGAGAGGGAAGTCTGGGCCTCCCTACTTAGGTTGCTACCCCCACGACCCGACCCCGGATAAGCGGAAGAAAATGGATGGATGGATGGATGCTCTCAACACTGATAATGTAAAACAATATGGCGTAACATCAGAGAGAATACTCAGAATAGTAACATCAGGCTGAGAGGCTGGTCATATGGATAAGACTGTCCTATGAGTGGAGATGACAACACCAAGGGGTGGGACCAGTTTCTGAAGAAAAGTGTGGCGTGCTCTGTAAACTGGGTCTGTTCGAGTAAGATGAGTAGACATAGTGTGAGTTTGTGACTTTCACTTATCTGTACAATAAACCTGCAATAATACTGTGCACATTTGTTTCAGAGCCTGCTTCAGACCTTTGAATAACGAAACAATTGCTGATGCGTTGCGTTTGTTACGCGTCAACGCTGACAACCCGGAAACGTGGACCGAACCCAGAAATGTGGGCCGGTGTTGTGCCAAGAATCGAATGGCTGCCAAATGGCGGCCATGGGAGTGTGCACGAGAGGACTTTAGCAAGAATTTAACAAGATTAACATATAAAATCAATTATTTGTTTGTCCGAAATTATAGTAAAGCTGTGTCTCAGTCTACCTTTTGCATAATAAATGCACTTTAACGGTCAAATTTGCTGCATTTCACCGGAGTGGTGCAGCTGGTTTGATTTGCTCCAAGCAGCGAGCAGAACAAAGAAAGGGACTGTATGGCAAGCCGATTGTGTCATTAATAGCTGGTGAAGATTCTCAGTCATACAGGACATGGCAAATTAAAAAAAGTTAAAAACAAAAATGGCAAAGTATGAAGTAAATGAAGTATAATAAATAAAGTCCAGTTTTTGTTTTGAACTTTTCTGAATTTGCCATTATAGCCATGTTTACCAATTACATGATACAATGGCATGCCTTACTGCTATTATTACTCTGCTGCCATCACATGGCTGAAAGTGGCACTGCAAAAAAAATTTTCAGTCAGAACGAATGAAAACTGTCATGTCTCAGCCAAAATTTGGTTTATAAATATGGGGAAAAAATCCATGAAAATGTTGTTTCGGCCTATAAGTCGCAGGGAATGCAAATTATGCAAAAAACTATGACCCCCACCAAAAAGGAGAAAAAACATGATAACTTCTACCACCAAATTCTGAAAATTTTCTACCTTAAACTAACTCCAGTCATTTCTCAGAGCTGGTTAAGAAAGTGCAATGTTCTGCATTTGATTTTAACCCCTTTTTAATTGAGGTTCAACCGGAGAATAAGGGCGCCCTTCAGCGATTGGAGGAACCCCTGCTGTAACCTGCTGTAACCTGGAGCAGATACGAAGCAGGGGTCCAGGAATATCACGCTGCCGCCTGCCCCCTCAGGGACCCAACAGATCCCCTCTCCTCTGTCAGTAAGCCTGAAGTCAAGTCTGACTGAAAGCGCCAGCTCTTCTGCCACAATCCATCTCAGCAGGGGAGCGCTAGAAAAGCCCTCCAGGCTCCAATCTGGTTCAGAGGAACAACAAATTTGGAAGGAAGGCCTCTTTGTTTTTATTTTATTTCATCTGGAACATTTGCAATGTCTGGTTTACCCTCCTGAGGGCTGCTGGATTGATAGAATCATCATCTGTATCAGCCTTTTGTTTTCTGTTCTGTTGCATCTCATTTCACCTCAACACACAAATATCATTTTACATTATAAATGGTCAGTGGAACAAGCATGTTTTCTGGAAATTCTTTGTCAATTTTGTTTTATTAAAATACATTAAAAAGGTTTTCTAGTTTAAAATTAAATTTTATTATCACTCGAAGTTTATATTATGTCTAATTGTTATCAGCTTTATAATTACTTTAAAATATCCTGTACTGTCCAGCATTAAAAAATATTTCTGAGGCATTATCTACACATAATGTATCATTAACTTGTGATATCTGTGGTTGTCTTGCAGTGCTTATTAGTTAAACAAGTTTTGATCTTGATATAATAGTTTTTTTCCCCAACAGGATAATAAGTTAACATACAGAATTTAGGCATTTCAACTTAGAATAGTTTTTTCTCTCCATATAATATATATTTTCTAGAAAATCTCAAACTAAATAATTATAAACAGCTAAAATAAATGAAAGTACAGCAATTTTCTCATTCCGTATTGGCAACAACTTTTATGCATTTGACTGTTTTGGAGTCAAATACATAGAAGATGTTGTTTATATTTTATTTATAAATGGCACAACAGTTCTGAAGGGGAAAAAAACCCTGACTGGCTTTTGTTTTTTGTTTCTTTTGAAAACAGATGTTGCTCTAAAATTGTTTTTAATATTTTACCTATAAGGAATCCTAGTGCATTAAAATGAATGCACTTCGACTGCAGTATTTTTATTGTCCCAGTGAATGTGTAACCAAAATGGCTGTGAGATTTTTGTTTATTTTTTTCTTTCCTTTTTCTTTTCTGCTCGGTTTGCATTTTGCTCCCCTAGGGCAACAACTTATTAATGAGACGAGCAGGTCATTCTCAAGAAAGGATACAAAGCATGCAACTTTAAATGAATACATTCAAGGTTTTTTCCCTTTTTGTGCTTGATGCACACACCAAGGCACTTATTTTTACCACATGAAACAGTTTTCTGGATTTTTTTTCGTACACATTCAGGATCTCCAGAGAGTCCGTCAGCTGTTCTTCAATTGATTTACTTTGTGTTGGCAGTTTTCTTCCTTGCCTACGTTGCAACAGTGAAAGGGGCAGCAGCTCTTTATTGAGCTACTGTAGGGTGGAAAAACTCCCATACCACCTCCCACTCCATTTTCCTCACTTTGTGTTAACATGTCCCCTCCTTCTTTGTACGGGTCAGATGTCCAATGCAGTAATGGGACCTGCACTGAGTAATGGGGCACAATTTGAGTTTGACACACTGACCCCCTCAAGCATCAGAACCATTTGCTACCAGCAACCCCACTGGATGCTCTCTTAGAAGTGTCTCTACTGCTTATTGGAATTTCTTTGATGGGGATGAGCTTCATGTTACAAAAAAACACTATCTGCGCTTTGCTACTTCACCCGAGACGACGACTAAAGAAGAGAGTCAGGATTTTTAGTGTTTTATTATTTGAAAGTAAAGGTCCAGCATTCTTTGAAGAAATGCATCATCTCACCTTGTGATGAGTTTTAAACTAGGATCTTCTTGCGATTAAAAGGGGGCAGAGTTGTAGATTTTTGGGCAAACCTTTTAAATCACATATGTATGACGACACAAGACATCAAAATGTAGCTTATTATCTGTAAAACTGACTGAGTTGTAACACTGTGTTAGCTAAGGTCAATTAGCTAATTTTTTTCAGATGCTCCCTTCTTCAAGGGTTGCACAGCGAACAAACTTGCATGAAAGATTTGGCGGTTGCCTTGATGGATGCCTTTCCTGATGCAACCTGGGCTTGAACCTGCAACCTAACAAGACCACGGCACTGACCACCAAGCTACCGCAGCCCCCATAGCTGTAGTGGACATCTTAATTTGAGTAGACTCCAAAAACAGTTGCAGATGTACACCCAGCGATCACTTTCCGAGCTTTATCAAAATTTGTCAAGTAGTATAGAAGATATTTTGCTAACAGACAAAGTTGAGACAACACTAAATGGCAATGATTTAAGGAAAAAAACTAGTGCAATATATAGCACTTAACATATGTGTTGGGGATGATGCTCAGCCACTAGTACAAGTCGTAGGTCAGCGTATGTAAAATTGGCTTATGTAGATATCTTTGTGTTTTCTAAGGTCTTTATCATGGTGGTCATCTTGAATTGGATTGACTTTAAAATGTATCCAGTTATAGATGCACACCCGGTACTTATGTCACATGGACTAAATACCCACATCAAAATGACTGAAAATGAACAACACAGTACAAGAAGGGAAGTTCAGTGCTTTTATTTAGCAGTGAATAAATCACAGTGCGTAATCAGGAACCCTGAGGAGCCATGAGAAGGATCAGCGCCGAACTTCAGCAGGAATATACTGTATATTGATTGTATTGTCCTCTGGTTCTTACTGGACAGTGGAGGATGTTTAAGGAGTCACTGGTTCCAATAATCCTGTGAGGGCAATGGTAATCCAACGTGGAAGAAGTCATTGGTGGGCGAGTGGTTGGAGCGCATGAAAGACAACAGGGAGGATCACACGGTGGTTTCATGAATTACACAAGGAGTCCAAGAACAGGTAAGGTCTCAGGAGGTTCACAGTGACAAGGTAATGCTCCAGCATCGAAGAAGAGTCATTAACTGCCTTTTTTACACTGGGCATCTCATCAAGGAGATTGGTCTCAGGTGTGATTGTCTAGCACCATCTAGTGACCTCAGGAACAAAGTGACTGGAACTCCCACAACTTACTGTCATTAAAATCTGTCCATTGGCTCATGAGATATTTTGCTACAGACAAAAGAACACATACTGCACTTTTATAAGCGGGCAGTCTCTTCTATCCGGTTTGCAGTATTTAAAAATAACTAGGCAGTTCACTTAGAGGGATAGGTCTGATCATTTGAAGTGGGGTTTTGTGAAAAGAACTTTCTACAACAGATAAGATAATAACTGTTTATAACATTTCCACCAAACCCTGTTTCAGAACCATTGCTTTAAGCAGTCAGGAAGTAGTTCATTAGAGGTTTGATGGCTAGATGAAGTGCTTTAGTCGTTTGCTGGCCTGAAACCTGACTGTTTGTCATGGGCCATCATTGGAGAGGAATGTGCAGGGGTGTAATGGATTCCTGTGAGAGCCTTGGTTGGATGTCACACACTGTTTACAGTAGCTCTCTCAATCCGGCTGCATTACCACAAACTGGCGTTGCTCTTCCTCAACCCCCTTGAGTGTTCATAAATCATCGTTAACAGACAGAGTTGACATCCTGCTCATACATCACCTCGCAGACCCCCTTTGCTCATCCGCAATTCAAATGCTTGATGTACAAACATCCCTGGCTGTGTCCTGTCAGTCCTGAAACCAACACCCTAACAAAGAACAACAGACCTCTCTTTCAGGCGAGTGAGATGAAAGCATGTTCGGGTAAGTGGAGAGCTCTTGTGTCTTAGAACATTATGCCACTCAGGGGTTTTTCCCTCTCATCTAGCATCTTGCATGAACTTGACAAGCTTGTCAAAATGGAAATGCAGATTTTTCAAACCAGTCTTTTTTTATTATTTCAAAAAATGTCATCCAACACATTGCACCGTTCAATATTTTCCTCCATATTAAACACCCAAAATGAATCAAAACGCTAAAGGCCTGGCATTTCTAGAACAAACGATTTTCAAGCTGCATTCAATGCTAGAATTTTAAATATCGGTAAGATAATCGTATGATGATAAAGAACAAAACTGGTCAAACATTGAAAGTAATGTGATCAGTCTCATGCAATACCTTGAGATATAGTGTTCCAAGCATGTGTTGAGCGTGACTCAGCTACTCCCACACCAAATTTGAGCACATCTGTAACATACACTTAAATGTAGCAATTTTTGTACATTATTGTAGGACCAGTTGGCTGTGACCACCATTTTGAATTGTGTTGACTCAAAAAGGTAATCATTATGTGGATCATGCCATGTTATGTCATAAGCTCTCAGAAATTGGTTTTGCAGCTCACACATTGGTTGGTTCACTAACCATCTCTCAGACCAGAGGAAATGTGTTCAACATAATGGTACTTCCTCCAGTTATTTAACGATCAACAATAGTGCACCACAAGGCTCAGTCTTAGGACCCACCCTCTTTACAATCTATCGTACATATAGGTAGAATTCACAATTCTACAATTCTACAGTTCAAGAATTGCGCTGCTCAAGGTGGCTGCGTGTTGGAGTATCTCTGTTACTTTCATTCTGAGATTTTGCTTTTGGAAACTTTAATTCCTCTTTTTCTCAATTTAGTCGAAAAAGATGTTCTGTGGATGCATTCTCATCTACCTGCCAGCTGTGCTCAAGTGCCTGACCACTGACATCCTGGAACTAGCAGGAAACACGGCTCATGACAGCGGAAGGACTGGATCAACCCTCTGTACCTACAGCTGGCTGTCCACAGCAACGAGTAGCTCAGCAGACTGCTGGGAGGAGTGGCCATCACTCTGGGAGGAGTTTTGCCCAGCATTCGGGTGGTCCTACAGCCCGGGGGAACCGAGAGGCCAGCCGAGACTGCATGGGTGGATGGATCGGACGGCATCTGAGGCCAGTTTCTTCGGATCCATTGTGGGATAGACCTTTACAAAAGATCCTTCCTGCCTACAGCCATCAGTATCTACATCTCTTATTGAAATGACGATAACGAGTTACAACAAATAATTTTCCTTTGAGATTATTAAATTTTTTATTGAATTGTAGGTCAGATCATATCTGATGCATCCTTACATTTGTATGCTGATGACACAGCTGTTTATTGTTGAGCTAAAACAGTTGCTAAGGTTTTCTAGCTTTTGCAATCTGCTTTTGACATCATCCAGTCTGATCTGTTCCGTCTCAAACTTGTCCTAAACGTCATTAAAACCTAAAGGATACTGTTTTCAAACAGAAAGTCAGTCCCAGCAGCTGTTCCTTGGATTTTATCCTTGAATGGTGTCTCTATTGAGTTTGTCAATTCCTACAAATAATTGGGTATCTTGGTTGGTTCGCACCTCTCTTTTAAGGTCCACGTGGAAAACCTTGTAAGGAAACTGAAAGTTAAACTGGGTTTCTTTTCAGAAATAGATCATGTCTAACCCTGAATGCTAGTAAACTCCTTGTAACTGTGACTTTCTTTCCCTCCATTGACTATGGTGGCATTATTTACCGGTACATGAACGCTCCTACAAGCGCCCTGCAGATTTTGGATGCTGTCTATCATGGTGCACTAAGATTCATAACTGGCTGTGATTATCACACCCACCACTGTACCCTGTATTCACTGGTTAACTGGACATCATTAACCTCACGCAGACTCTTCCACTTGTACATTTTCATCTTTAAATCACTTCTTGGTCTGTTGCCTTCATACATCTCCTCCTATGTCACTGCATGAGTGCAGCTACAACGTGCAATCTCAGGATTTTTACATGCAGTGTTCCCTCAGAGAGGACTGAACTTGGCAAAAGGACCTTCTCCTACTCTGCTCCCGTTTCCTGGACTATATTTTAAAAAGATCTGAAGCTCTCGACCTTGACCTCTCTAAGTGGCTTCAAACATCAAACATCCTGGTTTTGGTTTTCTACACCGCCTTACAACCTAGCTGTATTTTGCTTCATTTATTAATACCATTTATTTCACTTGTTCTTCTCAGTTTGTTTGCTTCCTTTATGATTGTCTATTGTTGTCATAACTTTTTGTTAAAATCAGGTCTCTCTTGTAAATGAGTCCCCAAGGCTCAATGGGATTAACCTGTAAAAATAAAGATTGTATGAAAAAAGTATCTGTATGACCATTATTTTCTGCCTTTTTTTAATTAATATCTGTCCTTGCTTCACAAATCATTTTGCTAATGCTACAGACATGAACATGTCTACAAATGCAATGTGCAAAAAAAAACTAAATAATAAAAGAAAATAAGTTTTTGCTTTTGCTTTCTGCAGCAGGCTATAACTATGCAAAGGGCAGCGCTGTAACACTGTTACAAAAATACACCAAAAGGCGGAAACTCAGTTTTCTTCCCATGATCTTGCACACGGAGTATGTAAACACAAGAAGAAAACACCATCAAACTGAATTAGACTTGTGTGTAACTATTATTTCAATAAGATTAAACATAAAAAGCAGTTGACTAGAAGGACAAACATTTCTTGCCCTTTAAAAGAAACGTGTGGACCATCATTTTTTACAACCACTTTAAAAACTCTACTCTCGTGTTTCAATCAGTGCAATATATCAACTACACCTTGTGTAAATGTTGGACACGTTGCAGAGCTCGTCCAGAAACTGAAAGTGTTCAAAACATTTGACAGCTTTATGGATTTTCAAGTTATGAAAGACGTGAAAGATAAACTTTAAGTATCAAAGCTGCTTTTCGCCTTCTTCACAATTACATCCAAACACTGCTTGGCAGCCATCTGGCTGTCAGACTGCTGCTCCGCTTTGCCAAGACTCCAGTTGTTGTCTCGCTGCCACTTCGCATAAAGCAAAAAAAAAAAACCTTGACTGCTGCTTGTGCACTTCAAAAATATTAGTGAAAAGTCATTCAAAGACACATTAACACACTTTACAACTCAAACATGTTTTATAAAATGAAGGATATTAAGACTGGATGATTTGTATTTCATAGAAAGGTGTATAAGCTCTTTTATTATTGGTAATCTAAGACCATTGTCATTGGTCCGTTTGGACATTGTTCCCCATACAGCTATCATGATGAAACAGACAGAAAAGTCTGCTCATTGATCCCTTACTAGCTGCTTTTAAACCATCAATACATTTAAAAGCACCACTTAAGATGAGTAACATATGTCTCCCTGCTGTCTCCCTAAGTGCAGCTGTTTGTAACGAGCTGATGGCCAGGACAAACCGTTAGAGCCAAATGGAGACATGCAACACACTGATGAAAATTTATTTAATTTAGCAAACCACTCAACAAGTAAAAAAAAAAAATAAAAAAAAAAATATATATATATATATATATATATATATATGTATATATATGAACCACAAATGATGTATTTCATCAAAGATATAGGGGTAAGACTGGGGGAAATATTTGCTAAACACAAACATTTAAATTGATTCTTTGCTTTCAGAACATAACTGTAATGATTTTAGGTTGGTTAAACAGGTTACTATTGATTGTTGTATATAGGTCAGGCACAGCATGAAAACCAGCTGATTGGACACGAGACATGCAATTTTCAATGCAAATAGAAGGTTCATTAAATAAGTAAGAAGTGAAAGACGTTGAAAGAAAAAAAATATTTCTGTTTGCTTGCTGATTAAAAATAAACTGTGCAATATTTTTTCCAGGTTCATATACAAGTTATATTTGGAAGTCTAGATCTTTGTATTAATTTGAGCTAAACTTAAGATTTAGGTATATTTTATGGAGTTTTAACAAGCGCTGCCAGGGTCCTGATGAGAGTGCGTAAGCGTTCACTTTTCTGCCTGGATCACTTACAAAATGTATCTGCTGCTCACCTTCCAATGCTTGTACGGTAATGTGCCATCTTATTTAAAAAAAACTTATCACCCCTCATTGTCCTTCATGCACTCTTCGCTCTTCCAGCACCCATCTTCTTCTCACTCCCAGGTCTCGGTCCCACACTACAGGAGACCGGGCTTTATCCTGCCCTGCTTTCATATCTGAGGGTCCCACAGTCTGTGACATGTTTAAAAAAAAAGGTCTTAAAACCTTTTTTTAACCCAGTTTTTTTTCTTATTTGAGTATTTTATCTGCATTTTGTGCATTTTAAGTTTTGATGCGACCTTTCAGAGGGATTGTCCTCCTGGTTGTTCCTCCTCTTGGTTGCGCTTTGTGGTCGCTTTTAGTCTTGATGTTAGCTGATGTTTACTCATTATAGCACTTTGTGATCCTTTGTGAATGTAAAGTGAGTTATAAATAAATCTATTATTATTATTATTATTATTATTAACTTTAGTCTATTAGGTGGGCTGCAGTAGTTTGGTGGTCGCTGCTGTGGTCTTGTGATCCTATGGCTGCAGGTTTGAGCCCAGGTTTCATCAGACTGGTTGTAAAACTACTAATCCAAGCATCCATGTGAGTTTGCTCCCTGCAGAAGGGAGCAGACAAAAGAAAAACGACTTTCGTCAATTAGATGTAAAAGCTAAAATAAAGACCACCTAAGTGTGGGCTGCAGTTCAGAAGAGGCACAGTGGAACACCAGCAAGCTGTTTCCCAACAAGTAAATTAATAACATCGTGTAACAGCTTCAAATACATTAATGGAGCTACTAGACTTTTCTGAAGATCAGGTCAAAACAAGGTGAAGGAGCGCAGAGATGCTCGTTACCCTTCACTCCTCTGTGCCTAAATGTTCACATCATGGGCAAAACTGAACCTAAATTCATTCAATCTTTATTTAAACAGGTTAGGCCCATTGAGCCACGAGGACTCATTTACAAGAGAGGCCTGAAAATATAATTAATTTGTGAAAATATACCTTTCTGCTGTGTTAACTAATCAGTTAAAGAGGAAAAAATACTTCAGCTGAATTTAGATAGACACTATGGGAAAACAGTTTTCATCGTTCATCTATGCAATCAAATCATGGATACACAACCAATGTAAATGAAATGAAATGTTTCAGAAACACGAAGAGAAAGCAGAGCACCGTCATCCGTCAGGCTGAAGGGATTGGATCATTTGTTGAAATTAGCAGAGAACAAATTATGTTAGTTTCCAGCCATTTAATCTCTGAGCCGTCCAATTCAGCATTCAGAAAAGTTCTGTTGACCCAAGAACACCAGTGGTAACTTAAAGAGGGAAACAAAATGATGTGATACACTTTAAAGTAATTTTTTTTAAACACAGATTTTTGTCAAATTAAAGCTGTCAATTTTCTGTTGAGTAAAAGTGAATGTAAAGTTTTGTATATGCTTATTTCAACAAAATATTACATGTTTTTTTTTATTTGTTTATTTTATTAAACCTTTATTTGACCAGATTAAAAAAAACAAAACTATTGAGATCAAGACCTTTTTCACAAGGGTGATCTGGCCAAGAAAAGGCAGCAGTGCACGTCATAAAAACAAGAAAAGAAACACAATGTGACTTCAGAAAAAAACAAAACATACAATGACAGTAAAGAGCAATAGTTGTAATAATAATAATTTAAAACCATGGCAATTTAACACAGGCACTGTTGACAAGATACCCTTTGTCGGTTTTTGTAAAGTTTTCAAACAATGTAACACGTTTTGACTGTTTTAATTAAACTTGCAAGGCATTCCAGGCTGAAGGGGCAGAAAAGCTAAAAGCTTTCTTGCCTTTTTCTGTTTGCACATGAGGAATATAAAAATGCAACTAGTCCTTAGAGTGCAAGGCATAACTATTGTCTATTCTTTGCGTAAAAGTACATAAATAATGCGGAAGCAGGCCAATAAGAGACTTGTACACCAAGGTCATCCAGTGTACACATCACCTGTTATACAGGGAAGACATACTGGTTTTAAAATAGAGATTACAGTGAGATAGCTACAACCAGTAATACATCTTAATGCACAATGGTACACTGGATTCAAGGACTGTAGACAACTGTTTGAAGCGCAAAACATAGACAACATCACCATAGTCAAGTACTGTACTGGCAAAAAAGGTAGTTGTGATCAAAAGCTTCCTAGCTCTAAGGGAGAAACACGATTTATTTCTAAAGTAGAACTCAAACTTCACCCTTAATGTGGAGATTAGATGCTTCACATGAAATTTAAAAGAAAGCTCACAGTCGATAATTAAGCCCAAGTACTTACAGTATTACTGGAGACCGTTTTGAGAACTTTTCCTTGGGCAGTTTTTAATAGAGGAATATTCTCCAGGCAAATTTGAGAAATAAACAAACAAACAAACAAATACATTAGCACTTACTTTATCTGCATTTAAAAACAATTTTAATTACTCAAGGCAAAAAGCAGCACTACGCTTCCGTACAAAAAAGTAGCCTGTAAATATGTAAGTGCATGAGCAATGGAATTTGAACAACAGTAAATTACACAATCATCAGCATAAAAGTGGTATGAGGCATTTTGCAAAAGTTCACACAGAGCAGTAATGTAAATTTTAAATAAGATGGGCCCCAAGACAGAGCCCTGAGGTACACCCTTTTTTTTAACCTTAAGAAAACTTGAGCTTACTCCAGCCATCTGTACACATTGTGTCCTATTTGCCAAATAATGTAAAAACCAATAAGATGCTTCTTTGGAGATGCCCAATTTGAGAAGTATATTTAACAGGGAACTGTGATCCACCGTATCAAATTCCTTGGATAAATCAGATCAAAGCAAACTAGAATCCAGTGCCTCGAACATTTAAAACTTTTAGAGCAGCAGTTGCAATGCTGTGCTGCTTCCTAAAACCTGACTGAAAATGATGTAAAAGATTATTTCTAAAAATTATTTCAGTTGATCGCAGACATCAGTTATATCCTCACTAATAATTCTTACTTGACTGATCTCCATACATTTAGTAAAAGAGGGCTGGTAATTCCAATTAAGCAACAGGTTATCATAATAAATGACAAACATCTGCAATAACTGCCATTTTTACACCACATTACCTCATAAATGTCATGTCATGAGTGTTAGAACAAAAGTTGTTGTCGGTGACCATTTATTTTTTATCAGAGATTAGGAAAATGATTTAAAAAATATCCATGGTTAGAGCTTTAATAAATAGAGAAGGATTTCAGAGCAAACCACAGTTTTTTCTTTTTTGTATTTACATTTTACATGGATAAACCAAACAGGAAAGTATGTTTGTAAAATGTGGAAAAAGGTTATTTTTTAGGTCATAATAGTTCATAAAAAATGATTGACCCTAATATCAGTAAACTGTTCAGAGGTTTCAGTGAAAAGCATCATTTAAATCACTCAATTTTTCACACAGCCCCATGAAAACACACTTTGATGAGGTCAGTCAAGAGAAACATGTAATTATAACTCAAATGACAAATAAATAGTTGCCATTTATGGTTCATAAACTGTGCTAGATTGTGTGGCTCCTCTTGAACTGTCTTAGAGCTGAAAATGAAAACATTAGAAAGAGATATAAAAAAACACATTTAAAGTTTGTCATCATTTTCCTAATGGAGGGTTTGCTTGGG
>JARVJN010000752.1:18891877-18905689 GCA_031763805.1 Argolebias nigripinnis | reverse complement strand
ATTCTGACCGTATTGAATGGGGATGATAAGCATTGATAATAGGGCCATTTTATGGTTGATAACATCCGAAGCGGGTGATCAGAATATGATGAGTGGCAATGAGCTGACAAATGATGTATTTTTAAAAATGGGGGGAAAAATACAATGATTGCTTTGAGCCTGTCCAGCAGTGTCATGGATACACAGCTGTAATCAGGATGACCGCCCTTACACAGTACTTTAGGGAGTAACATAACAGAGTGCTCCTGTGCCACACCTTTTATCCTGCCCTTTAAATAACCCTCTCAGCATGAGTAAGAGTATGAAATGTTATTTTGATTCTTCACAAATTATCTTCACAAAATAGCCCACTTGACCGCCGGATGAAAATTCCGTGTTCTCCAACTGCTCCAGTTACCGCTGGTACTCTTATATTCTGTTTTATTGTGAGATAGAGCCTGTAAGAAGCATCTAACGGATGGACAAAGGTAGTTTTTGAAGACGAGGGGGAGCGTAAGTAAAAGAACTGTTGTCTTTGGGGAGATTGAGCAGAACAATTTTGTAAAGGGCAAGACATTATTGTGCACCCCCTTTTACCCAGAGTCCCCTCGAATCTCTTGGAGATGAGTTTGTCATCCTGTCGTGTTTGCTGGGATGTTTAAATGTCACATAAAAAAAATAAAAAAAAACAAGTCATGCATGTGGAATTTACCAGATACACAGTAATCTTCTGACACCGTAAAATGTGTGGGAGGATTATAGGAAGGAGATGGGTGTGGTCGCCTCTGCTGGCAGTTCCACGGCACTGGTTGAAGTCATTTCCTTACGCCTGCTGCTGCTCCTGCTTTCTTTCTGGTACCAGCTAAAAATCACAAATTCTCTTTAAAAAAAATGATGGGAAAAAACAAATATTATTGCGTGTCGCCTGTTGTTTAATTTCAAAACACATGCATGCACACAAATCTCATAAGGGCCGCTTCCTGCGCCGGCAGTACTGATCGGCTGCATAGACGGGGCTAATATTGGCTCGTGATATTTGATGTTCTCAGATGTGTGTGTTTTTCATCAGGATGCTCCTCGCTGTCTCTCTGGCTCTGCCTCATCCGCTGCGTCCCAGGTCAGAGATTGTAAAGACGCATTAGATTGCTTAAAGAAATAGATGGTGCTGCGTAATCTACTTATACCATTGATTTATCTTTTTATCCAATTGTGTTGCCTTTTGTAACCCTACTCCAGGCTATATCTCTTCATGGAAGGAGGCCGCGCTCTCTCGACTGTTTATCGACATTGTCTCTACATATTGTATTATCAGTTGGGAGGTATTTTAGGACAGACATCACAAAGGGTTTTATTGCTATAGCTTGTGTTTAAATATGCAGCCGGCGCTCCCCATTTTCATGGAAAGTTGTCAAAAATCCGAAGACAGTCTTCTTTTTCCCCGAACATCTCATAAGACAATGTATTTGATGTCATTGTTTGTTTAAGAAAGGAGCGCAGTGTGTACTGTAGCCCAAATAATTGGTGGTGGGTTCTCAGCAGGGGAAAATAAACTGAATGTGACACCAGGGTGGGGATCTCGGAGTGAGGCTGTCTTCCTTTCAGCACTTCATCTAAAAACTACAGACCCTCTACAGTTCCACAGTAACACAACTGAGAGCTTCTTAACTGGAGACGAGAGCCTTTGGCAGACGTGAACACAGGCCCACCCCCGTTCCTTACCCCCAGCTCTTCCCATTAATCTTTTATATCCAGGGCTAAATATGAGCAGAGTTAATGTGACGCTCCGTCTATGTTGGGGGCAGGCTGAGCAAGAGGGGGGCAGACCTGTCGAGGTTAAGTGCTCTGGTCTTTGTGACTCTGGGGATGTGGGGAGGAGGAGATGGAGAGAGGGATGTATTGTAGGGGAAAATTGTGGGTGAAAGAAGAGGAGACAGGGGACAACAGAAAAGATCATCCCATTGGAAAGTGGGGGATCTGAAAGCCTGGGTAGGGTTTTATGAGTTTGGCCTCCGTGTCACACATGTGCATGCTCACGCAGACAAATGCTCAGATGCAGGTGGTGAGGCTGTAACAAAAACTTGCCTAATCCAGGCCACTCTCATGTTCCTTCCTTTGATAAAACCCTGGCGTCGCTCAGAAGGAGACTCGGGCATCGCATTCTGTTTATTGTAAGTGAAGTCTGCACATCTTAAAACTTCCACGGCAATGGTTTTGATATCTTTTGCCGCCGCAGAACTCCGTGGGGCGCTGCTACAGTTTCAAGCCACTGTACGGATCTGATATTACTTAAAGAGACGTCTCGGTGCGTGTTGCTGCGTTCGCTTAATCCGTCAGCCTTTCTAGTTTTTGCGGCTTGTTTCCCCCCACAAACGATACGAAAGACAGAGGTTCCCGCTGCGATGCTGGATTGTGTAATATGAAATTCAATCAACGAGTGCGCATACATGAAGCAGGATGCGCCGCAGCCGAACATTTCCCGATCATCGTGTCAAAACAGGACTGAGGGAAAAAAAAACAAAAAGTCAACATTGTTCTCCGTCACGCTCCATTAACAACAGCAGAATCCATGATGGTATTCATTTTCAAGCTGCTTTATTTAATAAAGTGAAATGGGCTCAGTTCCTTCATTACCATAATGCTACTTAACATTAATCTTGGACATTAAAGACGACTCGTACACACTCCCCAGGCATCCGAGTCGTAGGAATTAGAAGCAAACGGAGGAGGAGATGCTTATAACCGTAATAATGTGCTCACCCCTGTTTTTCAAATGCAAAAAAAATCTAATATTTCCAAATGTATATGGGAGTTGTGATTCTGCCAACCGTGACTCGGAGGTGAGGTTTTGATCTTGTGCTGTGGATGTAAACAGCTCATTAGAAAGGGAGCAGGATGCCTGACTGGCAGGGACAGCAGGGGTGCTGGGGATAGCTGGGAACATGGCAGCTTTCTCTCATCGCTGCCTCTCTCCGTTGCTCCTTTACTCCACTTTCTTCCACTCATCAGCTTTCAGAGGCCTACTTTTGAAGATGTGGGGGAATAATTAGATTATCTCTCACCTAAAATACGTCCTTCTTTCTCCTCTTCTGCTTTTTAACAGGTGATTTAAACCTGAACCTGCTTTCAACTCGCTTTGTTGCTTCTTACATATCCCCCTTTTTGCCTCTTTCTCACCTCTGCTTTTTTCTCCCGTGCTGGGCTGCCTCCTCTCACACTTCCTTGCTCTATCAATCAATAAAATCTCAAGCTGCTTCTCAGCTTTTTGCATTCCCTCTTTCCTCTGTTGTCTTTTTTTGTTCTTAGTTTGGCTACATAATTTTTTAGTTGTGACCTCTTCGTTTACCTTTGCCCTGTTTTCTCATGTGGCGTTGCTCTTTCTTTAAACAGTGAAACATGTTTAAATTGATAGTTTACATCTCTCTAATGCCCCTTTTCCATTAGTGCAGCATGGTTCTACTCAACTCAGTACGCGTTGTGTTTCCATTATGGTTTTAGTACTGGTTCCAGTGGGCGGGGTTCAAAATGACATCACATGCCTCACCTGGTAAGAACTAAAATCTCTAAGTCTATGGCAGTGATATATAAAGTATGGGAATTTCTTACTGATAAGGCATTGTGTTTGCTGTACAATACAATTGTTGTACCGCATTTGATTTATTGTATTGGTATCTGGGGTACAGCATGTAAAACTGTAACCAAGTCTATTTTTACTTTACAAAAAAACAGCTATAAGAGTTATCTTAAAAAAGCATTATTGTCATAACTCACTATAAACCTATAAAATAACATTTGCAGAAACTATGAAACTTTGCACGAGTTGTTTTAAAATAGCAACAATCATCTTTGGTTGTTCATGACATTGCAGTTGCATTAATTTAAATGTTTATGAGACATTAGCGCATTAAAAATGTCACATCCCCATCATCTGTCTCATAAATTAATTTAACCTTCATACTTTGACAAATTCGTCCCCTTTATTGTTTATCCTTGCACCTCTTATGGCTCTGAAAAAGTCCAGTTTTGAGTTGTGTTGTGCTTTGGCTGAGGGGTACAAATCCACATTTACTGTTACATAGATCAATAATTAGTGTCCCCAACAAGCTAAAATACTCACTTTTGCTGATGCATTGATTTGAAGTCATAGTTCATGCATGCTAATGCGTACTTTGAACCATAAAAGAAAAGCTTTAAAATCCGAGTTTTGTAAAGAAGATGTCAAAATTGGGATCTGGACAGCCTGAGGAGGGCACGAAGCACTGCTCAGACATTGATCTTTAGGTACATTTTTATGGTACTTGAGAAGGCTTTAAAATAACTTTTACATTTTTTTCTGTCAATATTATCATCACCATTTTACTGTAACATCCATCTTTCCTGAATTTAATGATTGTCACTGATTAGTGTGGTTTGTTTCTTTTAAAGTCAACATTAGTTCTACCTCTGCGACCCAACTATCTCCAGCCAGTGAGTTTAGCAGGGATTAGTGTCTCTTTGTCCTTTGACTGGCAGCTCAGACTCTGAGAAGCACCAGAGTCCCATCAGATCAACCTCCGCAATTAACTTGTTTAAACAAAGCGGGAGCGAGAGTCAAGAGAAAAGCTTTCAGTATACTTCAAGAAGCCGTTAAAAGAGAGCAGGGAGGGAAATGAAGTGACACAAGACGGGATGGCGTGCAGCTTTATCAATAGCCTGGAAGCTGTTCCTTTTGAATGTGTGTTTATGTGGTGCGGCTGGACGATCGCGACAGAGCTTTGTGTTTACGCTGCAGGTCACTCAGGGCCGCGGAGCCTTCGGAAGATTCCCAGACGCGAGCAACTCAACCGCTGACCTTTGTGCACTGAGATCAATTAGAGGTCGCAAACAGATTCCTGAAAGAACAGAAACAGATAATAAAACCAGGGACCAACAGACAAACGGAACTGAAGGGAATGTCCCAGACCGCAGCTCCATTATTAACTCCATTTAGCTTGGTGATGCACTTTCTTTCATTCTCAGTAAATTAACTGTTATGTTTCTGTTCCCAAACCTCCGGGTGTTTATTTGTTGAAGCCTTGCACACACACAGACATACACACACAATTAAATTGTGTCTTACTAAATTGTTTAGGAAGCAACCAAAGTTTCTGCTGTACGGACTGTACCTGGTTAAAACTTCTTTTTGAGGTCCAATCCAAATTGTCACCGCCTGCTGTAATGAGCTCAGTTTATTGTAACGGCAACTCGTTTTAAGCAGAACAAACACGGAGCTGTATAAATGATGCATATCGTCTTCTCCATGCTGTTGTGTGTGTGAATGTGTCAGTGTTTGTCTGCGATTGCAGGTTATTGTAATTATGTGAATATCCATTAAAGATGTTTTTCGCTCACAGACCAGTGGCGCTCTTGCTGAGGAGATTTTGTCGCACTGAGAGTTAATAATAGAAAATGTTCACAGTGAATAAAAGCGGCGCTTCCACTGGGCTTCGTTTTGTAATGAAAAGCCTTCTGTCAGTGTGCAGTGGACAGTTGCAATGCCACAAACTGGCTAAAACACTTGGATCGTTGCACACCGTGTCAGAAAACAGCACTGAGTTACATTTTTTAGCGTTAATTGGTCTTCACAGCTACTCCCGAGCCCCTTCCTACCTAATATTTCTCTTTTCACCCGCAAACATTCCCACAATCAGTCATCTTCGGTATTATATATTAAACTGCTTATAGTGCAGGTCTTATTAAAGGAAAGTATACAAACTCAGTTAAAGACACAGTAGAGAGACACAAAGGCGTGTTGGAGTCAAAAGCATGCTTCACAGTGATGTATGATCTTCATTTCCCCCCCATTGGCCATCTCCAGCTCAGCATCAGCCATGACACAGAGGAAATGAATGCTCGGGAATTTATCTCCCATGCTGTCATTGTTTCTGCCCGCCGAAGTCTGAATTAACACATTTATTAAAGTTCTGGGCTGAGACCTCCACTCATTACAGGGCAGCTGCAGAACTGCTTCGCTGAGGCCACATATTAATTTAAAAGGGCAAGTTGAAATTAAACCTGTAGATTAGTGAATTAAATGGCTGGGAACTTTTTTAAAGAGGCTATTTGTGCACGCTTTATCTATGCATTGAAACAGAGACAGATTAGTAAAACACTGAGGGATTATAATGTAATGACTATTGTATTTTTAGCCACATGTTTATCTTTTACTGTTCCCCTTAGTGAAATACATACAGGTAGTCCCCGACCTAACGAGCACATCGACATACGAGGTTCCGGACTTACGAGCTGACTATAACGAACAGTAAAGTTGTACAGAACATACAGAAAATACAACACTTGTATGTGTTTTTACATGAAAGTGTGACAGCTAACCATTTGTAAACAAGTTTCTGAGCATGTTTATGAACTAGTATGTACATTTGAGTTGAAAAACGGGTGTAGTAGCGCTAGCATAGCAGGTTTCGTCTGTCATCAGCCAACTGGTTGATCCACTGTGAGAGGGTGCTATTTATAAGACGGAGCTGAATACAACAACTCAGACTGAAGAAGTCTTTCAGACGAAAGACGAAACGTTTCTACATTTTTTGGCTTTGTTTTGTTTTATTTTTTGAATGTCCAGAGGACCAGACTTAGCTTTTTAGATAGCACTAGCATACTTTTTCCGACTTACGACTGAAAATCCGGACTTACGAGCGGCACATGTTTCGGGTTCCGACATACGAGATTTCGTGTTACGAGCACCTCGTATGAACGGAACTCGCTCGTAAGTCGGGGACTACCTGTAGATATAAATTAATTTAATACCATTCCTCTGTATGTATATGTGTGTCATTGGTTACGCTAAAAACGTAACAACCAACAAAATATGACACAACCAAGTAAATCACATGGAAAAACAGAATGGACGAGAAAGAAAATAAATCAGGCTTCAGGCGTGCATGGGCATGGAGTTTTTTTTTTTGTGCAACTCGTAGTCGTATTTGTACTGTATATTTGTACTGTATTTTGCTTCTCAGCATGTAAAATGAAGTTTTATTGGAAACCAAATCAGTCACCCACAAATATGGGCATAGTTTTGGCACAGACAGAAATAAGAAATTAGAGTTTTTGCAATTTACACCTCTGTGATCATAGCCTCAATCCCATATATTTTGTAACCTGGCAGATTTTGTGTGGGGAAGAATGGGATAAAAACCCTAAACAGAATGCTGAAAGGACTGAGCCACTAGGTGGCGATGACTGAAATTATCTACAAAAATAAAAACTGATAGCAATTATATGAAAACAGCAACTCTTTTTTTGTCTATAACGTACATCCTACGTCTATTAGTGTAGCTTAATTTAGCCATCTATTAGGAAAATATGTCACAAATCACTAATCAGTGGACAAAGGAACTTTTAATATCCACAGCTGTGTAAGATCTGAAGGCAACCCAATTCAAGATGGACACCACACCACAGCTAACAGACCTCAGTCAACACAAAAATGGCTATCTTAGTCAGATTTTCAGATATTGAGCTAACATTTGCTGTGGTAGTAGTTGAGAGTAACACCCAACACATACTTCAAGCACTAATAACTTGTGACAGTAAGACTGGGCAGAGGTAAAATGGAGTTGTCGATCTTAGCACACAAAAAGCATTTGTGAAAAGTAAAGGAAAACATAGCTGGACAGGTTTGACCCCTCATACAATGTTCAAGTAATATCAATAAATTATTAATTAATAACCTGGCACAGCACGAATAGCCACCATTATTGTGCATACTCACTATTGAACCTGATTGGAGAAACACTACAGCGCTGCGATGAACCAGTGTGCATGCACTCAAAGTTTAGAGAGGCATCTGGGCAGGAAATCCTCCTGATTAATGGCGGGATCAGCTCACAACCTTGGAAAGCCTATTTGCTAGAAACAACACAGATTTTTTGGGTGTTTTTTGATGAGAGTCAGGTGAACACCATGGAACTGTATTGGCCCAGTTGTACGTAACCACTCTATGGTTTCTTCCTCTCATTTCCTGTTGTGTTTCCTGCTCTTTTCCTTGAATTGTGGTTGGAAGGCAAAGAAGCAGCTTTGATTTGATGCTTGATCAGGAGTCTTTAACTTTGGCCTCGCTCCTTCTTTCTCCTCTGTCCCTGACTGTTTCAGGGTCACCTTATCTCCTAGTTACCACACTCCTTCATCCACTGTACATACATCTCTAACCCTATGGCCACGGCAGTCAGCTGGGCTAATGGAGCCACTTACTGCCCCCTTAAATCTTAACGGTGCTGGTTAACCCTTTATTGATGTTCTCAGGCCCTTCTGTTTCCTGCAGGCTGGCCAGATGGTGAATCGACAGCCTGGGTTTGATCAACTGCTTGCAGGGAGGCTTTGAGTGAATGCAGGCTAGGTCATTAGACACAAAGAGAAGGGGGAAAAAATCTTACTACAACCATTTGTCAAAAAACTCAACCATGATGGGCTTATTCTGCTTTAAGGTCAGGGGCTTGTGTTCACTGTCACAGGAGGCTGAGCAGTTTGAAGTTTGCAGGTTCACAAAGAGCCAGGAGTTTTAAGGTCCCTTCTTCGGCTTTGCCTTAGTGCATACCGGTAGTTTGTTTTAGCCTCGGGCTACTTTTATGTTAGGCAAACATGCTTTCAAATAGCAGCTGGTGAGACTTAAGTTACAGTTAAATTCAACCCTGGGTGTCTCACCAAATCTGTAACGGGATAACGAATCTTAGATGTCTACATCAACTGTAATAATTTCTTTAGTAGTGTTAGTTATATCATTTCACTGGGGTCCATAATTTGTAGAACCTGCTTCTATTTTTTTTCAGCAGATGTTAGCTTCAGATTACTTCCTTTTTTTAGCCACAGAGCATCTTCATTCTCTCACATATGCTCCCTCTATGATCCATGACTGTTTGTAATAGAGATTTTCTAAAGCCTTAATAACATAAGGTCTCCCTCGAGGCACAAGGAGCTCTAAAGTCTGCATCACTTGTCCAAACATCTATGCTCATCTTTGGCGTTCAGGCAACATCCCACCCTCATCCTGCACAAATTTGCTTAACCCTTTGAATGGAAGAAGATGGATTGGGTCACTTGTAGTACCATAGCTGTGCCATAGCTTCTGGTACTTCAATAAGTATATCTAGATGAAACGTGGTTCCAACTTAGGTCCAATAAACTACACTCGACTGCTTCTCTTCCTTTTTTCTTCTGCGTCAAAGCCTGCCCTCCATTCCAGAGGCCAGCCATATCCTTTTACCTCAGGCGATGCTGGTCTAAGAGTCTGGGACATGTTAGCCAGCTGCCAAATGAAAGGGGATAAATCACGCGAATGAAAACAAATAGAGCCAGGTCTGCTTAGGTCTAATTAAAGTTGGTCAATCCCCCCCTACTCTGAAAACACTGTTTTACATACGTGACAGTGTTCTCAGAAACCTTGGTTATTTCTATATTCTCCTGTTTATGCAACACCTATGACTGAATTCTGTTCATGTTCAAGCTCTCCTTGCAATGTTATTGGGGAAACAAATCCCATCTGCATTGTAAATTGTATTGTTTTTCTGTGATGACGTTTTATGTTTCAAAATGTGTTTTTTAACTCCTTTTTTTTTCTCTTCTCTCTTTCATATTTTCCTGTTTTGGTGATTCTGGTGCATAAAGGTAAGAGTCTTTTAAAAAATTATTTTACCGTAATTTCTCTGCATAGTTATCACCCATCCATCCATTATCTTTACCCACTCATTATTTTTTGGGTCGCAAGGGTCACTGGTGTCCATATCCAGCAGTTGTGGTACGAGAGGTGGGGTACACCCTGGACAGGTGTCCAGTCCATCACAGGGACACACAGAGACAAACAACCATTCACTCTCTCACACTCACATCTAGGAACAATTTAGAGTTACCAATCAGCCTAACATGCATGTTTTTGATCTGTGGGAGGAAACTAGAAGTACCCAGCGAAATCCCACGCATGCACAGAGAGAACATGCACACGCCACACTGAAAGGTCCTCGGCCGGGATTTGAATCGGCGACCTTTTCGCTTAGAGGCAGCAGCTCTACCAGCTATGCAACCATGCTGCCCTATTGGAATTAAAATTCAAGCTTTATGCACATAAAATAAACATTTATGAAGTTATTGATTTGTTTGAACAGTAGTGAACACACAGACTAAATCTTGTTAGTTGGCTACTTTTGTTGGCAACGAGTTGATAAACAGAATTTGCTAGAATCTCCACAATTTCTCAAAACTGTAGTTTTAAAAGGAAAAACTGTTCCAAATATAAATATATTCATTCATAAAGTGTACTTCAGTCTGTTCCCGAATTGCTCCCCAGGCACTTACATAGCTGCCCACTGCTCCACCTGGGTGTATTCCAGGTGTGATGGGTTAAATGCAGATAACCAATTTTGTCTTTGTATGGGAACATGCAATGCTGAAAACACATAGCACTTTATTTATTTATTATTGATTTATTATTAAAGCATAAATGTGAGGGACAGTACCAAGGTGGGCAATCAAACAATGTGCATGGCCTGTAATACAGTTTTGAAAGTCATGCTCACGGGAAAAAACAACACTATGTATAATCCTGCCAGACAGCTCTACAGTCAGTTGTTCACAACCCTTCAGAATATAGTGAGACTTTTGTAGAGTGTTTTGTCTATTTACTTGCACTTTTCTCACAATTTTAAATCACAAACTAGTTGTCAAGTCATCGCACTGTGAGATACTTCCTTAAATCATTGAACAGAAGGGATTACTGTACTGTAGTCTGCTTGAAACTGCTCCCTGTCCATCAAGTGTCACTCTGCATCACTCATCTTATTTATTTAATTAAAACATAATGTATTTCTTTTTTAATCTATGAGAGCTCTGATTTCTGTTTGTATGCAACCGTTGAGGTGTAGTTTAAGTCTGCGTGTGTGTTCACTCCATCCTACATCAAATGCAGGCTTTGGAGGTAGAATGCATCAAGGATCCCCCACCCCCCGCTCCACGGTTTGCGTTTCACCTGGGCTTCATAAATGAAGCAATATGCTTCTTGTGATATGAGAATAAAATGGTGGATTAGAAACACCTCGGGTTGATAGATGTTTGTTCGCCACATTCTTCTGTTTTCGCCTCATTGGCTGTCTGAAAGAAAATGTTATTCCTCCTCAGGAGTTCCCCTCTGGTTCACTGTAAAGCCAGGGTTGCGCCTCCATTGTCGTTCGGAGGGAGGCATAAGTCGTCTCCAGAAACCATGATTTCTGCTCTGCCAGAACGCATTTGTGAACTGCAGCGTGGGGAAACCGAAAGGCTCACTGACCCATGGTCCACTTCAATTAGCATTTGCCACTGACACCTGCTCACACCAGACACTCACAGTTCTAGTGTAAGCATGTGTGCAAATGCTTTTTTTTTTCTTCTTCCTTTTGTTGGTATTACTGCACATCTCCATTAAATATTAAAATGTAAGCCAGGGAGTGTGCTGCAGTAGACCTCTTGTTCCCTTTTCTCATCAAAAATAAAAGGACAATAAAGAATGAAGTTATGAGAAAAGGCTGGAAATTGTGGGGATTTCACAACAATCAGAGTGTGTAAAGTGTGTGCGTTAGTGAAGAGCAAAACACAAGCAAATTGAATTATTAAAACAAAGGGAAAAAGTCATCATTAGTGAACCAGCTTTGTGGAAAATAAAAAAATAAGGCTTTATGCTATTTGTGCTTGGGTTTCTGCAAAGGGGCCAAAACGTTTCTAACACCTGCACGCAGACGGGGGCAGTTTTAACCTGACGCTCTGAGAAGAAGAGATGAATAGGGTGAAAGCAGGGTCAAAGGTCAGAAAGTGGAGCCACCCAGCTCGTAATGACTTTAACCTCTGACTCCTAGCCATGTCATGAGTCATCTCTTAATGTAGCGTGAGTGACAGCCTGGCGGCTTTAACATTTTTACGTCTGTGCTTCCAGCGGAGAGACGGAAAACAGACTTATGCATATTTAAAATCTAGATTACAGCAATAAAACTGCAGTTGTCTGTTTAATGCATCAGCACTGAAATATCCTCATGCCTTTGTAGTTTTAGATTTTCCTACTGTCTCATGATTTCATGTGCGTTGTCATTGAGAAGCAAAACATATAAGTTTATTGCCAAGAGCTCCTCTGCTGTGTGGTGGAAGTTGTGCTGTACTCCGCGCCATCGGCCCCAGTTTTCTTTCTAAATCGAACAGAACACTGAATATTTGACTAATTGGTATCTATTTGTTTGTTAATGTTCCTCTTGTATGGTGCTGTTGGGAACAGATGTGCCTGATGAGCTTAGTGAAGTGGCAGAGGAATGCTGTGGGACGAGTCTAATCAGCAGCACAATTATAAGTTTGGGGGTGCGTCGTCTGCATGAGCTGAGAGGGAAAATAGTTTTGTTCTCGTTGTCTTTCCCCTTGCTGTACATGCTGCATCTCAAGAATATATTACCCACAGCTTTGGAAGTGTCTAATATTCAATAAGAAACAGACAAATCCATAACTGCCTCTATGAGCAGGATCATTGCAAGAACCTGCCTGAAAGCGTGGCCATGTTTTAGAGAAGGGAGAAAAGGGAGGAGCTGTGTGGTAAGACACGGCATTAAACCGAAGATTAATCTGTTGTTAAGTGATAAAGGGAGGTGACATACTTTGTGACCTCTTACCTGACCCTGCGTGGTGACAGCTTTTTTTTATTTATTTTTTATTGATAATAAAATGTTAACAAACCAGTAGATACAATATCAATATTACAGAACAAAATGAACAAGTGAATAATGCCAGGGGGTTATGAACAAACAAATAAAAAGTATTTATACATATACAAACTTGCTCACATATAAATATACCGGTATACGTAAAGAGAAAAAAAAAGTTAAGTCACAAAAATGTTGAAGTGGGTACACAAATCTGTAGTTTTTATGGCTTTACTATTGTTTGAGTATTGAAGTGTTCTAATATATTGTTTGAATTCCTCTCCAAAGACCAAGAAACAAGGTTTCTGTTATGAGAATTTAGATTTATGTACATGGTATTTTGCAACTAATAAAATTTCTGTTCTGTAAATGCGACATGATGATGTCACTACTTGACTTGAAATTAAAACACTCGATAGAGGTCCAAGTAGTCTGTTAAAGCCCTACTTGTGAGGCATTGCTCTAAGTGTGTTTAGGATGTCACTGTCGGCTACTACCCACCACATTTTAGCTGTTTGTGAAATGGACTGAGTTATAGGAATTATCATACTGGCTAATATTTATTAGCTGCGGTGACCAACGTGAACAGGGTTGACTCCACAATGTACTTAGTTGTAAATAAACAAACACAGATTAAATTTGGGGAGTTTCATTCAAATCGGTCAGTGTTTTTAATGAGATATCTTTCTAAAAGACAAAAAAATGAAATGATTTGATAATGCTGAAGCACAATGAATGCATCCAAACACTAATTAGACCAATTTTTGTGGCTTTATTTAGTTGCTGCTTCTCTTCAGATTAAAGCTGCAGTATGTAACGTTTATAAAAATATATTTTTAACATATTTCTTCACTCTGTCACTATCTCCTGACAGACTGATATTAGACAAGTAATCTCTGGAAAAAACTATAGTCCCCTTGCTTCTCTAAAAGCATTTATAAAAACACACAGTGACCCGCCATTATCCAGCCAATAAAAACAGAGCTTCTCACTTCTCATGCTCCTAACCCACGCCCCCGCCTGTCCCAGCCCCAGCGGCCGCGCACGTTCTCGTTCAAAGGATTGCAAAGCAATGCGGGATCGTTTTGTATGTGACACAAATGTATTAAATTCCCCTTCTTCATCCCTGATCTGGACTTTTCTTTTGTTTTTTTGCCAA
>JARVJN010000752.1:18810812-18824654 GCA_031763805.1 Argolebias nigripinnis | reverse complement strand
CGGCGCATGTCTGTGATGTCATCACGTAAATGCGTCACCACAACGAGTCAGTAGAACGAGTCAGAGAACCGATAAACTGAATCGTTAAGACAAGCAGCCTACAATTCCAGGGAATTGAACTCTAAAGAACCGGTTCTTTAAAAGAACCGGTTCTCAATTCCCATCCCTAGTCGGGGACCACCTGTATAACGTTTTTAAATACCATTGAAGTGCCCTTTGTTCAGGAATCACCTGCATGTTTTACCTTTTGTTCCAGTGAATGGTGGATGGTCAACATGGACAGAGTGGTCTGTGTGCAACAGCCGTTGTGGCCGCGGTTACCAGAAACGCACACGCAGCTGTACCAACCCAGCGCCGCTCAATGGCGGCGCTATCTGTGAAGGTCAAGGCATCCAGAAGCTGCCGTGTAATCCTCTCTGCCCAGGTATGGAGCTAACACAAATAACATTTCCACCCAATTGTTAGTGGGTGGAAATGGTCGGGGTGCACAAAACTAATTGCACAAAATGTAACGCAAACACTTTCACTCATATTTGCACCCTCCCATGCTTATTGTGTCCCTCTCCCATCTGTTCTTGTCGTTTCAACAACCACTCATGCGCTCATCCATCCTCGTCTTCTCATTCCTCCCCCCGTCTCTTTCACTCCACCCTTGTGTGTGTGTCTCGTCTGTTGTGTGATTAGTGGATGGCCTGTGGACAGAGTGGAGTAAGTGGTCCACCTGTGGGACAGAGTGCACCCACTGGAGGAGGAGAGAATGCAACGCCCCGGCGCCCAAAAACGGGGGGAAGGACTGTGAGGGCATGGTGCTCCAGTCAAAGAACTGCACCGATGGGCTGTGCATGCAGAGTGAGTACCCGACTAACCCTGTGCTACTCTCTCTGACCTGCCAACCGAAGGAATTTTCCCACCCTCGGACCGGAAATTTCCCTGTGCTCCTTCATCACCATGTGTTTAACGCTCCCACCCTGTCTGTCACTCAGTTCGTTTCACTTCACTCATGCGCAAATAGGAAGTGAAGCTAAAAAGCCTCTTTTGATGTGTTTCTAAACTCTTTATGGAATACTTGGCTACATGAAATCAGTTGCATAAGCAAACGTTTCCTCGTGTTGTTCTTACTAATTGGCCTTGTTGCACCTATTTTTATGATTCTTACACTGATTATAAGAAAACTTAATAGAGATATTTTGAAGCAGGGATTTGTGGAAAAATTATGACCAGTTACTATCTTACCTGTTGTAGATATCTCTTTGATGAGCGACATTTTAGGAAAAAATTAGTTTAATTGAGACTTGATTGGCAAACTAATCGTTAATCTCTGTGAGGCCAATATCAAAGTGTATTGCAGGCTTCTTTTAAAAAAATCTGCATTATGTTTAAACCTTTATGTTGCAGTCAGTTTTGCATTATATGAGTATTTACATTTATTTTTATGGCTTGTATTTTTTTACAAGTGCAAGCACCCTCAGGATTTGCTAGCTTTAGCACTTAGGTTTTTTTTTTTTTCATAAATCTTTATTTTCAACATCACAAAATAAGAACAATGTCATTAAACATAACTATGAAAAAAAGACAAGAATAGCCAGGGGGAACATAAATCGAACATAATAAACAGAAAGTTACAGTCATATTATTTTTGCAAAAAGAAAACAATTGTACAACGTGTAATATATGTGCCAAGTCTTATGTATAAAATAAATAAAAATAAGATAAAAATAAAAGGATTTTAATATAAAAGTTCGTCCGCAATCCCAAGTTGGGCACTTTTAGCAGGAATATTAGAATATTTCTGCCTGAATAATTGTGTAATTTGAAAGTGACAGCTGTGTAAATAACAAAAAAGTGTGTTTGTGTGAACCATTAAAACATTTTTTGAGATCGCACTTGTTTAGGTCTGGCAGCAATTTACTTTGTGCTGAAACCACTTGAACTAGCTGTCAGATTTTTTAAAATGTATTCCGATCAGAATAAACTTTCAAAAAGCTATCTACAGCAGGTAAGATATTAATTGTTCATAGTCTTGAACCATAATACACAAGAAATGAACTATTCCTTTAATTACAAGTGCCATCAGTGGTATGCTGCTTTATTTACTCTCTTATAAAACCCCATTACATTTAGCAAATCGTTCAGTTTAACAGTCTTTTTGAAAGCACCAGGATGCACCAGTTTTGTGTTTATTTAGTACTTTTACTGGTTTGATGCCAGTGAACGCCAGCTTGTGGTGAAGCCAGATAATTTTCATTTCTGCAAGCAGAGCATTGTTTACTTTTATTTCTCTTTCTGCCAGTAAGTTAAAATCAGCCACTCTGTTCAGTTGAGCCAACAATCCAGCTCAGATTGGAATCAAGCTCGGGATGCTATTGATGTGTGTGGGTTTTTACTGCGTTGTTAAGTTGTCGCAGGTATTTAAAACCCTAAATTTCATCTACAAGAGTGACTTTTCTGCTGCTTTAACAGCAAGAAGTGGAGAATAACGAGGCGAGAGCTGCGACTGAGTCAAACCGTCTGCTTTAATAAAATTCCTCTCCAATAAAAATCGTTGGAGGCGTTAAACCCAATCACTGTCACATGTGCCTTCAGCACGTGTAAAACGTAGAACAGACGGCGATTGTGACACTAATTGTTTAACAAAGCTGCTGGATGTCTTAAATTTGATAGAGCTGGCAACCGCAGTGAGCAGCTGACTGGAGCCTGTGCTGTAAACTGCTTGTGACGGTGCAAAGTGGTAAAAGTTAGAGTTTACATCCTATTGATAATCAATATGCGTCTTCGGATGGCCTTGTGGATTGAATT
The DNA here is from genome assembly GCA_031763805.1 of Argolebias nigripinnis. NCBI lineage: Eukaryota > Metazoa > Chordata > Actinopteri > Cyprinodontiformes > Rivulidae > Argolebias > Argolebias nigripinnis. The sequence continues at coordinate 18,821,858 of JARVJN010000752.1, read as the reverse complement.
CATGTATCTGTATAGTGTGAATTTCATAGAGGACAGAAAACAACAACTTTGGGATTCAGATGTGTGATTTGATATGTATGAGTTGCTGTTAGGAGGATGCATTAGAGGATTTTTTTTGTCTATCAGTGAATAAAAACATCATGCAAAATCTATGAAAAGGCTGTAAAACACGTACTGGGTGGATTCATTTGAGTATTTTCTTTCCCCGAGCAGAACAACATATGTTCACCCTGCCCTGCTTCTCACCCTCTGCAGCTCAGCCAAGAGCATCTTAAGTTCTTGGCGGACTTGTGGCGAGTTTGCAGAGAATAGCGATGTAGACTCCGGATCATTTCAGAGATTGATTTTTTTTGGGAAGCTAAGAGGGTGAAGCCACTTATGTCAACGCTAATGACCATTTCCATGAGCATTTAGGAGAATGGCCCCATTATCTAAAAGCTCATGTTATGGCAAATATGATTGGGAATGGGAGTTGTGTGCAATCCGAACTCACCTTGGACTGCTGATGTGCTCCCTGCAGTGCAGGCCTGGAACCTGAGCAAACGCGTGTCTGTGGATTCCATTGCAGCTTGATCTTATTTTCTGTTGTTTGAATTTATTTAAATAATTGCGATCCATCACAGAACTCTGCCGAAGGAATTCGATACAACCGCGGCTCGAAATAGAGCTATAGCGTTCGTAGCTCTTCACATAGAAACACAACCGACTCGAGTCAAAAAGGGAAAAAAGAGTTGTTATAATTTACTTTGTTGCTTGTTTATTGCTTTTAGGCTGTCAGGGCGCTTTAAATGTTGGATTTAACCAAGTTACATATCTTTAAATTGATCTAGAAAGCTTGCACTTTGTTCAGAGAGATCTTCCCAAATCTAACTTGTAGTTTCCACACTTCCCTAGAGCTGTTTTGCGCTCGCCCTGTGGTCCGTTTCTCTCGGTTCGGATGTTGTTTGCCAAGCTTTTGGTAACCCTGCTCTCAGACATGACATCTTCTTGACATATTGATCCAGATAGAAAAGGAAGAACGCCAGCGCCAGCGAGGGCTTTATTGCTGTGAGACAACAACGGGCGATCGTGGCTCTAAGCTTCATTTCTGTTATTTGCTCTGTGGTGGAAAGGTCTCGATTAAAACGTCTTGTGCTGTTCAATATCAATTCACATGGATTCCACGGTGAAGCCAAAATGAACTTTTAACAGTGATGATATCAGCTTTGGTGGCTAAAAGTCCAAAGTATCTCCCAAAGATTGAACACCTGTCAAGCCAAAGGAGTAATGATTAAAGCAGAGACATTGATTTCCTGTACTATGATCCTGACTTCCTTCCTGGTTGTATGATGTCAGTATAAAAAAAAAGAAGATATATCTCTGTGTGGAACTGAGTGTTTTTTGTTTGGAGCCCACCCACTGAAGCGAGCTATTACAGTCAGGATGCATAGAAACTCAACGGAACGGGTTTGGAAGGGCCATCCGTTAGACCGGCCCTTACTGTCACCTCCCCCTTACTCCAACCCTGCATCCCCAATGCCTGATTGCATGCACCAACCTCATCTATCAAGCTATCGATTTTCATGTCAGTCCACTAGTCTTCCTGTGGCGCTCTCCCTTTCCAATAAGGATTTCATTGTTTGTTTAGTTGTTTATAAATGTCCCAGGCAAAGTGAATATTGTGTGTGCTTCCGCACCATCCCTGGCTCTCCACCAGCCAAAGCTCCGTCAAATCCCAGCTGGGGATGGCAAACCCTCCATCGAAAAGTTCCCAAATCTCCGAATCACGTCGTCAATTTTTCTAATCGCGATTCTTCAGCCTCCTTCTCCCTCTGCCTGCCTAACATTATCATCACTTTCATCTCGTGCACTTAGCTCTCCATCCACCTTCCAGTGACAGACGCAAGGCTGGAGGTTCTATTGACGCTGCTGGAGCTCACACTTTATCAGCTCCTCCATTCCGCTCACCTGCCAGCATCCATCCTGCCGCCGCCGAGGCTCTAAGCCCGCTTGATGGATCGCGACGTTCCCTATACAGAACCTCCGTGTCCCCCCCTCACCCGTAGTTTTCTCATCCATCTCTATACACCGCACACAGATACCGGGAGGGGAGGGGCCAAATCAAGAAGGATAACTTCCTCGCGTCATCACTCTCGCTCACGAGTTTGTAGCTGTCTCATTTGTTGAGTTTGTTTTTCTGTTGGAAATTTGATTTTCATCATCCCTCTTCCTTCACCTCCCCTGCCCTCTTCCCCATCAAATCCCTTTCTCTTTTTTTTCTTCTTCTTTTTTCACCCCTCCCTCCATCCAAGGTTCCTTGTATCAGCAGTCTTCTGAGGCAAACGTCAAGAGTGATTTTGGAAATTCATGTGAGTTATGTTTTTCACCATTTGAGTTATTTTATCTTATTTCTGTTGTCATCGTTGTGTGTGTTTTTGTTCATAACCTTTTTTTTTTTTACATCTGAATTTATGGTTATGGACTCAGCCAGTAAAAAAAAATCACATTTTAAATATTTGGATTTGGTTTTAAAATTACAAAAATAAAACAAGAAAATAACACGTGTATTTTTTGGTCATCATGCCACTGGTTCTGACATTTTATTTTCTGATTGTTTGAACTGCAGTCAGCTTCACAAAAGAATGTATCTCTTTGACTTAATACAATACATTCTTTATGGGTTTGTGTGCATGTCTGTTAGCAAAATGTCAAAATCTCATAAACCTCTGAACTGATTTTGATGAAACTCTCCGAAAATAATCACTGGATCTAAGACGGATTGACTTTTGGAGTCAGCTAATTCAAGATGGCTACCACAGCTCATTTTAGTTACACAAACACAAACGTGGCTGTAACTCGAATTTAAAATTTAGCTAAAATTTGGTACAGGCTCCAATCACCAACAAAGCATGCAAGATTTTAGTTTCATATTTTGCCATCAACTATTGAAGTTTGTTAGTAAAATATGTCAACTTCTTTAAATATTTTGATTACCCTTGAGAGTCAGTTCAAATTATGATGGCTGCCACGCCTAAGCAATGTTGGCAAACAAAACAATTACTGATGTGGTAGTAGCTGAGAGTCATTCACCACACACATTATGAGCATGTACAACATTGCATGAGTTCCTGCCTAATATTAAATTCAAGATAAACCAAAACCTTGAGAATCCCCTGTATATTTTGATTAAATCTTTTCAAAACATCCTTGGATAAGTTCTCTTTTATATGCTCAGCACACTAATGAAAAATAACCAAAAATGCACAAACCTTGGTGTTTTTTAAGAGTTGCATATTTGCAGTTAAGTTGCGGAATAACTTGGGGACAAACCACTGATTAAAAAAAATGCAATAGCTGCTCTACAGAGCTACAGTTCCTTTATGTTTTCTGCACAACGCTGTAGACTTCTGAGTTATCGTCTCGCATGGTGTCTCTCCCTCCGTCTGTAAATCTCCTGGTCCTCACAGAAAATAGAGTGTTTAATAATCCATTTCATTTCCATTCCTTGTATTTTGCGGTTTCTGACAATAGCTCATGTTCAAAGGGACGTATTAATCTAAGTGATACATTTTAATGCGTACACTTAGCAGGTTGCTGCATTCATCATCAAAGTGTGGATGGAAGATTGTTCGACTGGGGGGGATATATGTTAAGTAACTGCAGGGAAGCTCAGCAAGGGGAGCAGATTGAAATTACGTTTTTAGACCTTCGTCACCAGCTGCCTGCTCTGTTTTCTGTTTATGTCACTACTGGAGGAGAGATTAGAGGTCTAACGGATGTTCGGATGCATCTTAAATATGATGTTGCTGGCAGAGCTGAGGAGAGACGGCTGAGCAACTGAAAGACTGAGACATAAAGTTGATAATTGCAGACATTCAGAAAAGCTTAAAATCTCAGCTAGAGCACTGTCTCCTTTTTTGTTTACTGCATGTACGATGGGTAAACTGGAAAAAAAGGTCAAAATGATATTCACTTTGGATTCTTTAAAGGGCCACTGACATTATCTTTGAACTTTGCATAAAATGATACAAGATATGTATCTTATATCATTCAACTATGTTCGTTTTTGCAAACAAAATGATGAATTAATGAAAATTCCTTTCAAAGTGAGTTAAAAAAAAAACATGTTTCTTCAAGGAAAATCCAAGTACACACGAATGCAACATCTGTGACGTTGCAAGGAGAACGTCTTTAGAACGCCCCTTTTAAATATTCATGGCGAACAAGAAATAATACAACAAAATTATCAATCTAAGTTAAGATTTGAGCGATTTGTCTTCAGTTCGGGAAGCAGGAAGTTAGATGAGCAGAAACAGCAGGTTCTAATTTAGGTCTGCACCCAATTTTTTTTTAGTCTTACCTTTTCAGGAAGCGAGGGAGCTCCGAGGGGGTGGGGGTGGGTGGGGGGAGCTTTATTTATTCCATTCTTGACGAAGGTCTTGCATCTTTTGGGAAAGTGAAAAGGCTCACTTGTTCATTGATGATATTAGAACACCCAAATGCAACACAACGTACCAACATTTTTCAAGTTACATGTATACCAAAAAAAGGCGATCTGGCAGAGAATACGTTATGAGTTATCCTAGAGAACGTAGACTGAAGGTCCTCCTTCCTACGTCACAGATGTTGCATTCGTGTGTACCGGTAGTCGGATTTTCCTAGAAGAAACACGTTTTTTAATTTTAAACTCACTTTGAAAGGAATTTTCATTAATTTATCATCTTGTTTGCAAAAACGAACATAAATGAATGATACAAGATACCTGTATATATCTTGTATCATTTTATGCAAAGTTCACAGATAATGTCAGTGGCCCTTTAACAGACGAACATTTAATTAGTTTTAAACTTACACGATGAATGCTACTTGTATATAAATTTAGTCGTCATTTAGAAATGAAAGGTTTGTAATGCATATCACTCGCTGCTTTTTATGCAAGAATTGTTGACGTTTGTTGAAAATGTTGTCATGATAGCTGCTCTGGTCAAATATTGATCATAAATGTGTGCAGAATTACTAGATCATTGGTGCTCATGACTCCCTAATACTACCACATCAAATTTTAGCTCAATATTTGTAAAGCTGACCGACTCATAGCCAATTCTGTGTGCGAAGACTAATTAGTTGCGGCAGCCGTCTTGAACTGGGTGAACTCCAAACATTTAATAGTTGCAGGTATACATCCAGTGATTGCTTTGAGAGTTTCATTAAAATCTGCTCTGCCTTTTATTAATAAACATTTGGTTCAAAGTAGAATAATGCAATCTTGGGGAGCAAAATGTGTGATTGCAAAGGTTATTTCACATGCATTCTGCTCACTTTTTTTTCTGCTTGATTCTTCTTTTTGTAAGAAATCCCGAGAGACACATGAGTCTCATCTGCGTCCCTGAGTGGCATAGTGCTACTTTGTACAAACCTTCTGCTGTCATGCATCTTCAAAGAGCTGCTTTCAGATTTATGGGTGACACTGCCATCTGCTGCAGATTTGGTGCATTTTACATAACCTCTCCTAAAAAAAACATTCCTGATTAAAATGCCTTTGTTCTCCCCTACATTTGCATGCTTTGGTCTTTGACTTTTTGAACAAGCTCTGGACGTGTACAGTCCACCAAGCTGTGTCAAACATTGTGCAGACACATGCTCCCACAAGCCCTCCAGCAGTTCGTTACTTCTAAAGAAGGGTTTTTTTCTTTCCCATTTGTCAACCTGTGACACTTAAGGACATTCTTCACCAAACGCTGCAGCATTCAGGCTGTCAGTCAGCGGCCAAGGGGAGGCCCGGTCTGTAAAAGCGCCTGTCCGAGCCTCCAGCGGGTCTCGTATATTCACCCACGCCAAGCTGGCTAATCACAGAGGTTTCTCCAGCTGGAACGTGGACAGAGAGACTCTGGGAGGCAGACGGAGATGAAAGACAATTCGAGAAATCCAAGCTATGTCTAGATCTTATCTGCAGCGTGTAAGAACAAAGTCAGAGACAGACTCTGAACTCCAGCATGAGCACGGTAATTCGAAGATGAAATCCCCCCCCTGCATATATGTCTGCAAAACTTTTGATCTCGTTTCTGAGCCGAGATGGGCATGTCTCGAAGCAGCCGTGTTTAATAATTGAATTGTTTCTTCAGACGTTATCTTCGTTATCTTTCATTTCTTCTTAATTATCTTATTTACGTGGCCCTGTTTGCAACTTCCTCTCGAATAACAAGAGCTGTGTGGCTTCTTTCTTGGTTTTGGCCACCAAGACACAAATAACGGTCCTCAAGCGAACATTGTCCTCACTTTTGAGTTTTTTGTGCTGCTTTTGTTGTATTTTAGAACAAAACGTTAGTTTGCAACATATGAGAGATGAAACAAACCTGATGTTCTGAGGTACTCTGCGTTGCATGCATCATTATGTCTCGTCATTTAAGACAATTAGGAGTGTTCATTTAAAGTAAAGGGAAAAATGCAAATATGCATTTGTTCAAAATGCAAACTGTGCATTTATTTCCCTGCATGGTGGTTGTTAATATCCGGCTCTGTCATAAAGCAGGATATTAGTGTGCTGATAATGTCTTCATCACAACTCCTGCATAATGAAAGAGAAAGCCCCATCTTATTGATGCAAACGTATGAGATCCACAAAGGCACAACTCTCCTCTCTTTCTGTTTTGTCCCCTTCCTGACCCCTCCGCCAGTGGCCCCCAGCACAGACGACGTCGCTCTCTATGTGGGTATTGTCATAGCCGTGATCATGTGCCTGGTTATCTCCGTCGCCGTGGCGCTCTTCGTCTACAGGAAGAACCACCGGGAGTTCAGCTCCGACATCATCGACTCCTCTGCCCTCAACGGAGGCTTCCAACCCGTCAGCATCAAGACCGCCCGCAAAGGTGGGTCCAAGGAGGGAGTTGTTGATCTGTGTGGGAGTGTGTTTCCCTGCAGTCATTAAACACAACTACCGTATTCTATGCAAATTATTAGACTTTTGACACATTTAGACAAGAAAATTTAACTCTTCATTTCATTACATACAAATGGATGAATACTTAAGAACTACAAATGAAATTAGTATTATTATTTGTGAATAAGCTGTAAAATTCTTCTGTTAAAAGGTAAGAAGACCTTGAGACACAGTGATGTACCGGTATATAACATTTTCCACTGAAAAACTGTACACTTTGACCTAAAAAGGCTAAGTCTGGTCCTCTGGACATTCAAAAAACAAAACAAAACAAAGCAAAAAATGAATTTTTTGAATTAAAAAAAAATATATATATTTTTGAATGTCCAGAGGACCAGATTTAGCTTCTTTTTTTTTTTTTTTTCTACCTGGATTATTGAGCATGCATCAGGGTGTACACTTTGACTTTTACATCCCACAAAGCTCCATTATTTATCCTAAGCCATTGCCATCTTGGTGAATTTTCTGGTGTGTTGTCAGTCATTTCTTAGTAGAAAGTCCACCTATAGTTAACTTTCAGCTTTTGGTCAGAAGTAGCTGTTTCAGAACAGTGAACTTGCAGGTTGGGGTTAGGGTTAAGGTTTGGGTTAGGGTTAGGATTAGGGTTAGGATTAGTTCACAAACAAGTGACATATACATGTATTATTCTGAAGCACTTATGAATATGACTCAGAATTTTTTATTTTATTGGCTGTCTGTGAAATAATCCCAAACCATTCTACCACCATGCTTTACAAATGGTTTAACATTTATTAACCTTTATTCAACCAGGCAAATCGTATTAAGATCACAGATCTCTTTTGCAAGGGAGGGAGAGGTAAAAAGTTCAGATGAGCTTCAGATGGACTACAGCCAGGCAGTGATCCATGAACCCAAATGGACGTTCAGTCGCTACACTCAGTGGACGCGTGCGGCCAACGACCCAAACACGTAAGATCCCAAAAATAGCAGACATGTCCGAGCAGGGTCTGTGTCGGAATAATGCAGAATGCGGGCAGAAGCAGGGATTTAGTGCTCTTTGACGGCCATGAAAGGACAAACACCCCCTCAGCTCTGATCTTCTGCCCCCTTTTACTCAGCCATGCGCGTCCGCTGACCATTAATAACTATATAAGCAGTCAACACTTATTTAACAATGTTGGTGGGTTTTCAGGTTTGGACCTGTAATTACTGTGAACTCATTGGGTTGGTTGGGGTTTGGAAATGATGGCTACGAGCTGGGGCCGAGTCGGGTCAGATGTTTTTGGGGCCCGGATGCAACTCTAGCTGAAAATGCTGACGACTCGTTGGCAACTCAAACTGTTTAGCCTTGCAACTGTGTTTTATCTTGGTTTATTTTTGTGTGCAATGCTTGCAAAAGAGTTTTCTAGACTTATATTTTGAACCACAACGGGCTATGGTTGCCTAAGAGGAGTCAAGTGGTCCCAGAAAACATCTTATCACCATCAAACTGGTTGGCCCACTTTGTAAGTGTGCTGCTTGTGGGACTGAGCTTGTTGTGGCTCTTTGGACTGATGAAGTCCTTTGGATGAAAGAAAGAAAAAAATCATCTCAACAAACAAAGAAACCGCCCAGATGACCTGATTTAACTTTGTTGGATTTTTTCTCTCTGGATTATTGAGCATGAACTTTGAGGTGTTCCAGACTGCAAATTATTTTATGACCCACCTCGGCCCACTTTGTACCCACCTTGGTAACGGCTGCTTTTTAAACCCTGGTTTTGGGCTGAAGGAGATCTTCTGTGTAGGTGTAAAACTGCAGCTCTCACAATACTAAAATGAGTTGGAGACACATTTGACAAATTTAAGAAGGTTTTGGAGAACACCACGAGACATTCAGGAGACTGCCTGGTGACTGAGGTTGCCAGATAGTCACGCCCAGTGAGGTACCACCTTAATCATGTCTTCAAAGCAAGTCAGACCCGAGATGTTTTACTGAACTCACGTACTTTGACACCAAATGTTGCAAAATCCACCTGCAGACCATGTGATGGAGTTTAGGGATCACAAAGATTTCAGTTTTTTTTATTAATTTTCAAAGTGATCATGGGCTGAATTTTTGGGAGTAACTAGCCATGACAAACCAATATGAGGTTTATATCAACAATTTCCCACTTGTAGATGATCTTTCCAACAATTAAATTGTTTAGTTGGTTAAAATTCCTTGAATTTATTCGAGGGCTAGGTGAACGCTCTTGTCTTGCACAGTTCAGTAACAACAAGGAGACACCAGAACACGTCAAATAGCTCACACAGCTGAATGATTTTCAGCTTCCTGTTAAAGTTATGAATAAAATCAATAAGCATTTATGTATGCAAAACAGAACAACATATGAATAAGTCCAAATGTCTTGTGAGACATTTGGAGTTGCTTACATTAACAGCCTACAACAATCACCTGTTGAGGTGTGCTTGACTCAGCTGCTCTGGCAGCGAACGTGTTGCGGCTGATATGAATTTAAATGTGCTCTTTTGACAGTCGATGAGTGTGAAGCTCGTGAGAGAGCAGCAGGCGGCATGTTTATGTAAGGGAGTTCAAATGCTGATCATAAAGGCATAATCAGGCCAGTCTCCTTGTTGCATAACGCTCCGTAGAATTAGGTCTGAGCATGTGATGCTCGACTTGAAAGCAGGAGCACAGGGACGAAAAGGCAACAATAATAGATTAATCAAGAGAAATGCATTGTAAATTTTAATATGATGTTTTAAGAGGAGGAAGAGTGCAAACTATAAAAATAACATAAATGGGAAGGACAGCAAGGACACAAATGTAATGCATCTTCCTAATAAACAGTTTTTTACAATCGGCATGCTTTTCGTTTACATGAATTACCCTTAGTTTATTTTGCGAAAGCAAAGAATACAGAAAAGTTATCTAAAGCAACACATTGCAACATTTAAATTGCATATCTTAATGTATTTGTTTTGTCTTTGCTTCAAATTGTCCTTTCAAACGCATTGCATCAGTCTTTACGGTCTGTTCCTGGCTGGGTTTCAGAATTGACTTTAGGATTTTACTGCTTGTCTTTTAAAACTCGAGTGTTCTGTCTCCTGCCAATATCTGCAATCTCCTAACCCCCCAACGAGCTTTATCGCAGCTTGAGATCCTCGACAAAAGCCCTTCTAAAAGCTCAAGCTGTCACTAAAAAATGACCGGGCCTTTTAGTGTCTGAGTCCCTCGGCTGTGAAACTATTTTCTTCTGAGTTTGTCGTATATTCAAACTCTATGTTTTCACAGTACCAACCTTGATGGTACACCATTTTCCTATTTGTTTAAATTATTACTTGAATTTATGCATGTTCCAGTTTTGTCCTCTTTTGTTTTGATAATAACATCAGTAGTTAACCTTAACTCAGCTTATGCTTGTTACTTGTATGGTTTTTGTTAATTTAAGACCTTAAAATCTCAAATAAGTAACTGGGATACTCTCCCATTGTCTCATCTCATGTAATGTTTGAATACATTACCAATTCATATTTTGGTATTTGAATGTCTTATTTATGATTAATCAATTAAAGCATATTTTTGCTGTTAAAGTTTACTGGAATAATTAATCCACAACTCATTCCATGATGTACATAAATGTGTAAATTACAACTAAATCACTAAATGTATTTAAAGTAAGCTTGTTGGTTATCTAACTAAAGACATTCCAAATCAAAGTATTGTCATACTTTAGAGTTTGATTGACTCAGAATCTTGATTAAATTATGTTATGGTATTATAAACAGAAATAGCAATAAAGGAGAGGGCCGGCCATGTTGAAGAGAGCTTACCCCAAGTTTTAAATCCAGTCCATATCCTGGGTCCAGTTAGTGAGTTCTGAAGGCTGTCCTTTCCACGTCCACATGTTGAAACCTCATACAGAACCTCTGAACACAGCTACTTGTAGACCAGCCACTGGTCCCCTCCAGTTAAAGCTGCCTTGTGTCTAACAGTTTGTTCAAAAATCATCAGTGTCATAATTGGAAGGATCAATTCATTGATAAACAAAATATTTTAAGTAGCAGTCAGTATGGGTTTAGAGGAAAAAACTCGACATCAATGGCTCTCATGGATTTAATGGAACAAATAACTAATGCTGTCGATCGTAAACAGTACTGTGTTAGTGTTTTTGTTGATCTAAAAAA
>JARVJN010000752.1:18635723-18646668 GCA_031763805.1 Argolebias nigripinnis | reverse complement strand
GTTGAAGCTGTGTGAAGTTCCGGCTCGCCTTTTTTTCCTCCTCCCCCCGACCTGTCAATCAATTCAGTAGGTGTGTCAGTAAATGACCAATCAGCGAACGCTCTGCGCTGTGGCTGCTCAAATGACGTCAAGAATTTGGAGCAAAAACGTGAGAATGAACACGAGAACGAACGCAGAGCTGTGCAGGTGAACGGGCGTGCACAGAATGCGCGCATGGAGCGGCCTTCGGCCGAACGCAGAGCTATGGGGGAGCCTTAAGGTGTAATAAGACACGATAATACACAATAAGACACAATAAGATATGATAAGGTATGATAAGATATAATAAGACAAGACATGATAAGACACAATAAGATACGATAAGAAACGATAAGGTATGATAAGGTGTGATAAGATACAAAAAGATATGATAAGGTATAATGAGACACAATAAGACACAATAAGATACGATAAGATACAATAAGGTATGATAAGGTGTGATAAGATACGATAAGATATGATAAGGTATAAAAAGACACGATAAGACACAATAAGATACGATATGATACAATAAGATATGATAAGACACATTAAAGTATGATAAGATACGATAAGACAAGATAAGATATAAGACACTATAAGACACAATAAGATATGTTAAGGTATAAGATACGATAAGATATGATAAGATACAATAAGATATGATAAAACACAATAAGATACAATAAGACATGATAAGATACAATAAGATATGATGACACAATAAGACCCAATAATAAACAATAAAGATATAAGATACGATAAGATATGATAAGACATGATAAGATACAATAAGATATGATAAGACACTTGAAGGTATGATAAGATACGATAAGACACGATAAGATATAAGACACGATAAGACACAATAAGATATGATAAATGTATAAGATATGATAAGATATGATAACATATGATAATATATGATAAGGCACGACAAGACACAATAAGATTTGATAAGACGTGATAAGATACAATAAGATATGATGACACAATGAGACACAATAATAAACGATAAAGGTATGATAATATATGATAAGATACAATAAGATATAAGACATGATAAGATACAATAATATATGATGACACGATAAGACACAATAATAAATGATAAAGGTATGATAAGATATGATAAGACACATTAAGATACAATAAGACATGATAAGATACAATAAGATAAGATGACACGATAAGACACAATAATAAACCATAAAGGTATGATAATATACGATAATATACCATAAGATACAGTAAGATACGATAAGGTATGTCAAGATACGATAAGATATGATAACATATGATCAAACACCATAAGACACAATATGATAAGACATGATAAGATACAATAATATACGATAAGATATGATAAGATATGATAAGGCACTTTAAGGTATGATAAGATACAATAATATACGATAAGATATGATAAGATATGATAAGACACTTTAAGGTATGATAAGATCGAAAGACACGATAAGATATAAGACACAATAAGACACAATAAGATATGATAAAGGTATAAAATACGATAAGATACAATAAGATACGATAAGATACTTTATTGATCCTGCAGGAAATTATTTTAGACATTAGCGTGAACACAAAGCTCCTTTCGGACCAAATTTCAGAGTGCTAGTACCTTGGCATTTACTGACTAGTCACAGGTTTACACGAATTATGAAGTATTTTGGCAAGTGTTAGTGCAAAACGTACAGTAAAATCCTAATTTCCTGTACAGGCTTTTTTACGTTTCTCAGTTCAGTTAAACATCTATTTTTAGATATTTCTTTGTCTGTGTTTCTTCTTAGTTTTTATACATTTTACTTTCTTTTCAAGACTCCTGACTGCTGTCTAACCCTTTCAGTTGTTCTTCACAACTCTGTCATCCAACGTCACCAAAAACGATGCTCTTAACACAAAATCTCCTTCACAAAGTTCTGAGTTCAAATCCAGATCGGATTTATTCTTTGACCTAAAAGGTTTAAAGTTGAAAACTTAATCTTGATTTATTTTATTTTATTTAATAAATAAATAAAATCTTCCGTGAGCTTTTTGAGGGATTCAAATGCACCACCAAAGAACCTTGCAGCTTAATCCATCCTCTGACATGACATTCTTTGTGTGTGTGGGCTCATGCACGTGTTTGAATGTGGGCGTAATTAAATAGAAGTGTTGCATCTTATATAATCAAAGGGGGTATGGCAGTCAGAACATTTTATTTTCAGTTAATAAAGCTTATGGACTGTGAACTGTGCGGCTAAATGTTAATCACAATAAGGGGTTAAAGAGCCGTGCAGCTGGTCAGAGAGGAGATCCTCACTCAGTATTAATGAGCTGATGTGCTCCAATTTTATGAGGCCCTTTAGAAACAGACAGCTCCTTTCTAATGCAGTATTTAAAACGTCACCTTTAATGTGCTGCAATTCACATGTCAAGGAACGTTTAACACTTAAAATTGATAGAAATCCTGGCAGTGATTACTGAAGAATACCCATAATATGTTAAAGTGCTAAAATTACTAGTGCATATGTATTTTTTTTTCCACGTAAACACGTTTCCTGACTGCTTTTATCTGAGTTCTGCTCCAAAGCAGAGCTGCAAAATATCATGCAACATCATCCACTTTATTTGTTCACAAAGACACAGCTGCTTCTGACTGACAGATCTGAGCCGAATGATCGACCTGCATTTTTGAGGGAATTGGTGAATCTGACCCCTGTTCCGTCAAAAAATATACCATAAAGTTATATTACACTGCATGTTTTGCATAATCCTCCTTCTAAAATTAAACATGAATCAGTTTAAGCTTAACTGTAAATGTTCTAGTTGTGATGCAAAAGCAAACAAACATTGCAAGTGAAGACACACATCAGTGCAGGATGAGCTGATGTGGACCTGCCGAGTGTCGGATCAACACAATCACTTCTCGCTGTGCTCAGTGAGCATTCGTGGATCAAACCAGCTCTGGGTCAGCTCTCGCTTCCTCACATATCAAAACGCAGACGTCACGTGGGACTCCATAAAAAAAAAAAATCATCTCTCTGCTATCAATTGTGAACGTTCATCAGCTTAAAGGCTCATTGTATTTTTTTAGCAATTAGAATAATGGGACTGCATAATGTGCCGTGTAGTAATGCTGGTTGTTTTCATTTGTGTGCGTCTAAACATGTTCAACAAGTATTTTAACTGAAGTTGCCCACTATATGAGAGATTTATTAAATGCATGCTAAGAAAGAAGATATTTGTAAAGCGTCAAGCCCCATGGCGTGTACTAATCCTCTACTCATGTTAACTTGTTGGATTGCATATTGGGATCTTTGAAACTCTAATAAAAAGCTGATTTCAAAAGTGCTTTATTCAAGTTTGCAACGATTGGTTAGGAAAGTGATCACCTTTAAACTTTGAACAAGCTTCCTAGAAGAGAAAACATATAGAAGTGTCTCTTTCAGTCCAATTAACACGCGTTCTGTCAACACAGCATTACTGTACCTTCTAATTCTCTTTGAGCAGGCGGAGCAGGAGGATAGACGATGTGAAGCAGGCGGAAAGTCCAAAAGCTCAGGTTCTAACCGCTGATTTACTATTTCCAAAAATTTAAGGATGGAGTTTTATAGGTGCTGGAAAGCGAATAGACCGATGTTGCTGTCAGTGCTGGAGGACAAGAAGACAGAGAGTGAAAGTGAGCAGCAGCACTCTGGCCCATCCCCCTGGTAACTGCTCATCACACACACCTCTCACATTCACAACCAACTCATCTATCCAGAGCGTATCTGTTGCTGCTTCTGTGGGAAGCAAGTAACAAATAACTGGAAACAAAGAAAATCTGCTGTGATTGGCAGGTGATCATGTAGTTGCATGAGTTTATTAGCGAAATATGTCATGGATCAATGGATGAGTTAAAGAAATCTTTCAGGAAGTAATCATTGCCTGAACATCTGCAACTGTTTTTTGTTTAGTCAAGTCGATTCAAGATGGCTGCCACGATTAATCAACATGAAAACGTACAAAGTAGCATGAATAATCAGATATGATTTCAAACACTTTTACAAGTCCTAAATTACTTTTCATACATTAGTGCAGGGCCGGTCCAAGACATAAGCTGACTAAGGGGCTGCTTCGAGCCCCGAGGCCGCTAGGGACCCCCTAAGTGGAATTGATTTTTTTTATTTATTCATGATTTTTATATGATTCTATTTAATATTTTAAGTTCAGTTTTTGCAAATTGTTGCATACGTTTATATAGTTTTAAGAACTAATTATTCAACTTTAAATTGATTTTTTTAACCATTTTATGTGGTTTCAAGTAATGGTTAGTTTACATTAATTAGGTATTTCCTTGATATTTCATATTTTCTAAATTTAATTTTGTCTGTTTTGGCACAATTTAATTTATTTTTATGCATCTAAGTTATTTTATCTGTTTGTTGTTGACCTTGCACTACACATTATTTTGAACATTACTGCTACCGTCTTTTGGAACCAAAGATACGGTAATAAACCAGATGACACTTTTGATGTAAAATACATTGCATGCTGGTGTTTTTATTTTATTTCATTCTTTTACTTTTAGTACCACTAGATATACACGTATAAAATGATATCAGGGCTGTCAGAGTTGCAATGAGTTTATGATGAATGAGCTGATCATCTGACTGTTGATTGCAGTAATCCACATTATTAGCAGAAATAGAGGGCCCCAAACTAAATTTCGCTTAGGGCCCCGTGGAGGCATGGGCCCGCCCTGCATTAGCATCTTTCTAAAAAGCACTCTTTTACAGTTTTATTAAAGCACCAGATGTTTTCACAGGTTGTCCTGACATCCCGAGTGCTTTGGGAAGTTTTTTTTTTTAATGCGCCAAACCTTTTTACAAAGTATCATACATGTTCCTGCTCATCCTCGTGTAACGAGATTTCCCAGAAGAACGCGGAGATAAAAGCCTCACAACGTTGATCGTCTCATGCACAAGCGAACGGGGAGCTGCAGCACCTCCTCTTGTCCTTAATTTCTCCTCCTTTTTATTATTATTATTTTTTTTTTACACTGAACCTTTAGGGAAAAGATTTGGTGGGGATACAATCTAGCAGGAGGAGGGAAAGCCTTTGTAATTCTGGGTCACTGCACCTCAGAGGGAAACAAACCCATCAATATATATTGGTTCCAAGAAGTATGCTTTCGAAAATAATCCAGAGTCAGTTAATTCATGCGTTTATCGTTTGCTTTTTCTACTTTTTTTGTTTGTTTGTTTTTTTGTCCTTTTAGCTTCTACCTCAGTGGGTCAAAGGATTCAGTCGTGACGACCACCTGATCCATTGGAAGTCTTTTTTTTTAACCATCATGTGCACAATGCTCAGCTGTTGTCTTCACTGAGTCAGGACAAAGGCAGCTTTCAGAAACGCTTGCATATCTTGTGGAAAGACATGATGTTCTCGAAATGAATCAAATACAGTTTACAGCTTTATTTCAATGAAACAAACAGGACCTTATCCACTTTGGTCTTCGACTATCTCAGTCAGACTTAAAAGAAAAATAATTCGACTAAAGTTCAACATCAACAAGTAAAATATGAAACAATCAAAAGCTTTTCACAGAACACCACTGCAAAACATTTTAACTATCCCTTTATTGATCGAAAGAGGTTGCAATGCTTCCCCCCCCCACACGTTTCTTTAATTTGCAGATTGTGTTAATGGAATAACTGTGACATTCACAAATTATACAAAACCTAAACCATCATCTTGTCAAATACAGAGAAACAGGTCACTCTCTTCCCCTCCCCTCTGCAAGATGTGTAGGTTGGCTGCCATCATTTAGGGAAACTATATTAACTGGTGGCCCAGAGGATCAACCCCTCATTTATTTTATAGAGCCTCTGCAGACTTGTCTGTCTGGATTATTACAGATTTAGTCATAGGTTGCAACAGAGAAAAGAGATAGAGAGAAATTATAATTAAACTACTCTAATAATATGTGGTTGAGACATTGGGGAAAAAAGCACAAATAAAAGCTATGACGATTCTAGCCTCTTTTTTTTTTTGTAGGTGCTCAAGCACACCTAAATTTTAATTCAGTACCTGTGGAAAATAAAGTTTTTTTCTTTTTCTTTTCTTTTTCCTTTTTGGTTTGGGTTCTGTTTATTGCATTTATGATTCAATAACAAAATCAATTAACACTAAACTGATAGTGTACAAATTGTTTATTAGGTTGTGTAAAGCAGAGCGCTACGTCTGTAGCATCTTTTTTTATTTTATTTTTTTTATTAAAGTTTTATTCATTTTACATATAAAAAAAAACAACATAAAAGACAATGGAAAAAAAAAACATTTCATAAATATGTGAAAAAAAATCAAAATACATAAAATGAAAGGTGGCAGAAAGAAGAAAAAAATCTTATTTTGTCTGCCCCTTTTAAAAAACAAACAAACACCAAAACAAACAATTTACAAACAATCAATTCAAACAATTAACTTCCAAAAACAACATCTTAGCTGGCGTGTCTACACACAAGCTAGCTTAGTGCTACTTCTTCTTGTGCAAAGCTCTCCAAAATACTTGTTGAGTTAAGCGTTTATTAATGTGGGTAAACATAGATGTTTATCAACCCGTTAAAATACACCAGAATGCAGGAAATGGCCTTTACTTTATTCAAAACAAATGTTAAAAATTCGGCATTGTGTCCTCCCAATATTGTGAATGCTTCTGAAGCCAGTGGCCACCACATTGTTCAAGCCAAAAGCCATTGTCAGCATGGGGGGCTGAGCACCCCTAAAGGGCATATTCTAGAATCGCCCCTGGCTATAGGGCTCTGGGTGTTGCTACTCAACATAATTTCTTTATGTATGTTTTCATATGCAAGTCATTTAATACTTACTGACAGCAAAGCTATGTTTTAGCTAACACTTGGACCTCTAATAACATATTTATAAACTATTGAACTTTTCATTTGACGTATGTGAGGACTCATCCTTATCAAACTTGGACAACATGTGAGGCAGAGCTGAGGTGATGACAGCACATCCATCTGCAGAGTAACGAGTCGAGACATTGAACAGTGGAGCTTCTTACACCTCACACGTCTGCAGGTCGAGCATCTTTTAATGGTTTATGAGTCTGTTATAATTGCTTCAGGCCAATTTTTCCTCCTTTTGTGGTTTTGTTCTAAAAATGCTCCATAACATTAACAGCAGGACCAGTTAATGTCAATTTACTACAAAGTAAACCACCCATCACTCATCACACAGTCTGTATATGTAACCAAAGAGCTACATTTGCAGCTAAGAGAGAAAACCTGAGCAAGTGTTACAGTTAAAAGTACATTCATAAAACTCTTGATTTATTTAGTTTGTCTTGTATTGTAATCGTGGGGCTTATTTGACATTATAATGTTATAACATGGCCTCTGGAATGCAAAAAGCCAAATCCTTCCTCTCTTAAGAGCCTCGGCTCTTAATGTAGCAATAAAACGCATTACTAACTAAATAAATGGAGGATAGAAAGAGGAATGAAAGGGTTTAAAAGTTCCAGATAGAAAACAAACTTGCAACTTGTAGAAAAATGAAGGAGCCAAAGCAGCTAAACGGTAAAAACAAAAGCACAGCTCACATGTCTGTCTTCTGGACATTCTTTTTTCATTACCTCAGTTTGTGCCTAACATTTTTTAGAAAATTCTCAATTGCTCTAACTAAATATTTTTTTTTTTTTTTGGATAGATAGTGAATCAAAAGCTCATTAATAGTTCAATCAGTATGGAATGTCGCAGATATACCGGTATATATTACTTTTTGGGAAAGTTTTCTAATGTGTCCTTTGTTCATCCCAAAGAGGACAGATCAACAACTTAATTCAGAATAAAAAA
Organism: Argolebias nigripinnis; assembly: GCA_031763805.1. NCBI lineage: Eukaryota > Metazoa > Chordata > Actinopteri > Cyprinodontiformes > Rivulidae > Argolebias > Argolebias nigripinnis. Next base: position 18,638,797 of record JARVJN010000752.1, on the reverse strand, counting down.
CCTTAAAGCTTAAAGATTGAATTTGTACATTTCATATAGATTCAGTGTCATGTATCAAACCATTAATATGTTCTTAAAGATAAGTTGGGTTTTTTATTATTATTAAAATTCTCCATGATTTAATTAACTTGCACACATCGACCAATTAATAGATTAGGTTTATTATTTTGTGCATAAGTTAACTTTATATTTATGTAAATTTACACTAACGTTTTTATCACTTAAAGAAAAGCTTTAGTAAACATAATAAGTTAAAGAATTTTAAATCTGTAATGCCAGGTTACATTTCAGTGGGAGCAAAACACAAAGTCCTGTGATGTTTACTTATAACCACTAGAGGGCAGCATTTTGAGATTTTGTCCAAAAATAACAAAGAGACAAAGCTCCAAACTTATTTACAGTTGGATATGCACAAAATGGCAAATAAATAAAATACTGACAAAGATAAAAAAAAAAAAATTTAATTAGAGCAATTAAAAATACTCTAAACAACTTTAGACACAAACGAAGGTTGATATGGATAAAGTTGTCAACAAGAACAACAGGAGCTGTGATTTTTTTTTTATAGATATGCATAATGTATTGAGCACTTGTTAAGCACTTCTAGATAAGATAAATGCTTATATAACACATACGCTTCTGGTTTTAGGCAAAGTAGACATTCAAAAATAATCTTAAAGTGCTATTTCATTGTTTGACCCTGTATTAGATTTATTTATTCATGTCACAGAAATAACAGAAATAACAAATAAAACACATCAAACAATTGTTTTAAATGCACAAGATATTGGAGTTTAACAAATATCAAAATATAACTGTAAGTGAAAAATGGGCCGTTTCGTCTTTCCTGGATGAAAAATAAAGACAGATGTCATCTGCCTCACATTTGCCTGCAGCTCTTCATTTAATTCAAAGCATGAATTTTCTCTGAACTTGGATGTAGCGTATTTGAAAGAGCATAATTGTGTATGATCACTGGTTACAGATCAAAAGATATGCAAAGCATTGCAATGAGGGATGATGCTCTCAAGTTGCATATGCAGTTTTAAATATTTGGGTTACAAATTTGTTATGCATGTCTCATTGGTTGAAGCCAGGTCGCATTCCGATAACATTAGACACATGCTCTTGAAGTGACCTTGGTAAAGGCCTGGCTGAGCACCGAGTTTCATTTTGGGGATGTAAGGACTGTCACTTTTCTATTTGAGGTTTTATCCAGCTCAGCATCAAATCGGGGCCTGCATACTCATATTTAGATTAAAGAGGATCTGAGTTATACTAACACTTGACCTGCGAGCCTTTCATTCCAGGATGTCAAGATAAGAAGATGCTGTTTATGGATTTTGACTACCACCTAGTGGGTCCTGAGAAACAGAACATAACCTGTGCATGTGAGTGTACAGTACTGGAGTGAAGGAGCTCCTGTAGGTGGTCTGAGGAGGGCCTCTGCGGCAGTAAATACTGTTCTGACACGTGTTTGACCACGCCAATGTCTGCAACCTCTCACCTCTGAAAGCTTAGCTTTACAACCGGCGGGTAGACTGTTCTTGATCTTGCAGCACTTCCATAAGCTTGCATTCAGCTCTTTCCTTCAGTCTCCTTGTAAAGAACCTCAAGGTCTCCTCTAGTGTATTCGTGTACGAACACCTGGAGGTATGTGTGCGGAAATCGGCTCCATTACAAAAGGTATTTACACGGAGCGTTTTGGGACTGTTACTCATTTCTGAGCCCTAAGTGCTTTATGTTTGCAAGACTTTAATATTTTTGTTTGTTTAGGTTACAAATATCTCAGAGCACGGCCTAAATGAAAGCTGAAACATGTGCTGCCCTTTGTAGACTCCATCTGCTGTGCTTTCTATTAGTTTTATTTGTTTTGTGTTGTGTTATGATCAGTTGTCTCGTGTTTTAGCTTTTGTTGTTTGATCTGTTTAAATCTGAGGATGAGAATTTTCAACAGTGCAAGTAAAGGCCTGTCTTAGATCTGTGTAGATAGGAATGAAAACAGTGAAACTGGCATTAGCTTTTGCTTATTTTGGGGCTTTAAATTCGTCGTGTGTGTGTTATGACTGAGCAAGCCTTCTCATCGTTGTATTTTCACTTTTTTTTCCTAGTACAAAATTTCTCGTTCCAGCTGTGAAATGTTTAAATAGCTTCTTTGAATGTGTCAGATGGCAACATGCATCGTAGATGGTTTTTATTTAGGTGTTCAATTAAGAAATAGAATTTTTCTGCACTTGAGCCATTGCAACAATTGTGTGGATGGACATTTTTTTCCCCAAGTAAAGATGTGTCACCTGCATACATTTGGATACTAACAATCTTGGCATACATCTAGATCATAAAGTGTAAACAAAACATAACATTACATTGTATAACACTGTTAACAAAGTGTAAACAAAACTGGACTAAGAACAGAGCCTTGTGGGACTCCACAGAACAGTCAAGGTAAGAAGATTCAGGTAATAAACATCAGGTGATATTAAAAGCATAAGATAGGAATGAAAACAGTGAAACTGGCATTAGCTTTTGCTTATTTGGGACTTTAAATTCATCTTGTGTGTGTTATGGCCAAGCAAGTCTTCTCATCACCATATTTTCATTTTTTTCCCTAGTATAAAGTTCTCGCTCCAGCTGTGAAATGTTTAGATAGCATCTTTGAATGTGTCAGGTGGTGACATGCATCATATATAGTTTATTTTTTAGGTGTTCATTTAAGAAATATTCTTTTTTTGCACCTGAGCCATTGCAAATGTAACAGTTACAGATGCATGGATGGACATTTTTTTTGCCCAAGTAAAGATGTGTCACCTGCATACATTTGCATACTAACAATCTTGGTATACATCTAGATCATAAAGTGTAAACAAAACATATCATTACATTGTATAACACTGTTAACAAAGCGTAACAAAACTGGACTAAGAACAGAGCCTTGTGGGACTCCACAGAACAATCAAGGTAAGAAGATTCAGGTAATAAGCATCATTCATTCATTCATTCATTCAATCTTTATTTATACAGGCTAGCCTCGTTGAGCCACGGGGACTCATTTACAAGAGGGACCTGTCTCACTC
>JARVJN010000752.1:18228236-18241718 GCA_031763805.1 Argolebias nigripinnis | reverse complement strand
CTGTAAATATTGGGTAAACTATAAACTGGTAAAAGTTTTTTAATGACTTTGTGAAATCAATTATGATGAAAAACCCTCTGAACTGTTTTAGTTTTGTCACAGAGAACTTAAAACCTCAGACTGAACCATGGAAGTTAGTTTTAAAACTTTTGTGAGAAATCAGGCTCATGTTTTAAGCATTCTGTGCAGAAACTCTTTGATTCACTAGTGGCACAAAAAAGGTCAAGGCCACACTGTCCTTAATTTCTGAGTTGATTTTTTTTTTTTTTTACAGATTCTTTTCAGGTGCCGTTACAGACTTCAGAAGCAGCTGCATAAGTAAAGGTAGAAATGGATCTTCAAAGCTGCTCCTGCATTATTAACTTCACCATAAAATCAGATCAGTTTCAGACAAAATCAATGGAACTCGAACACAAATAGTTGATTCAACAATTATTTGTGGTTGATACCAAACATCCCAGCAACTAGTGCCGCATTGTCTTACTATCGCCCGCATCTGTGCCTGTCCTGTCAGTAAAATATCTCAAGCAAGACTGACTATAACTATAACAGTTAAATTTACAAGTACTGAGCTAAAGTTTGGCACGGTAGTAGCTGACAGTCATTGCATCACATACTCCAGGTTCTATCTTATCTTGCAACACAGCGCAAGGTCACATGTAATGTAATTTACAAGGTTTGTCCCAAACAGCTTTAACTCTACTTCTTTTCATAAAATGATTTTAGTTTACAACGTTGGTATGAAAGACAGTGGGTGTAGTAAATCTGTAAATCACAAAAATGCAAGACTTTTCTAAGTTTATATTTTTATCTGCACAACTCAAACTGTGTGGAGATGGATTAAATACACAATCTGATGCCAAGTATTAATAATGTTAGATGCTGCTTGTTTTTATTTTATATTTTATTTTATATTTTTGTATTATTATTTTAAGCCTTGTAAGTACTGGAACTTGTTTGTGCGTGTGCAATGATATTTTTTGCACATCTCGTAAATCTCTATCTTTTAACTAGAAACCATAAAAGATAAAAAAAAAAAAGTTAAGCTTTCATCCTCTGCCATTTAATAAATATTATGCAGGTTTTCTTTCTTTTAATCCTCACAGGTTTCCACATCCAAAGCCAGAGAGTGTGGGCTTGGTCAAAGGAGCAGCTACTGAAATAGCTGACCACACATCTCACTCACATTATGTAACAGCTCCATAATGTTGAATTGATCTTGACAAGAATTATTTAATAAGTGGTTTGATGCCTAAAAAGGCGAACAAGGACACAGAACGTTTTCGATGTGCCTGATGATAAATGAGCAAGCATGCTTGTTTTTTCCCAACTGAGGCTAAGCTATGGTTGCAACAGTTTAATGCATCACTTCAGATGAAAATCTGAGGTGTGATAATTGAACTGTAATCAACAACAGTTATTATGAAAAAAGATCAAAATAAAACAAGCAGTTGTTTTACTTTGATTGGTTGACAAAAAGATTTGTTTCCCACTCAAATGTAGGTTGGATAAATTTGCACCAGCAGGGTTTAATTAAGGTGACTATAATTTATTACTTTAAAGAGTAACAGCATAACAGTTCACGTCAATGTTTTCAGCTTTGGTAGTACTTTATGCCTAATTATTTTAGTTTTAGTTTTTTAATCAAGTCATTTTGGAAATTAGAGATCACATTTGAATGTAAATAAACCAACAGATCCTAAAGATAATATAGCATTTAGTTTGGATTTTCAATTTTAACAATTAAAAAAATGGCTACACTGTTGAACTACAAGTATTGAATCATGAACGGATGACTATGACTTCTGCCAAGAAGTTTGGAAAATGTCCCAAAATGTTTGCAAAAACTCAAACTGGTTAATATATGCCTATTTTCATTTCAAGATTATATATCCGTAAATAAAATTATAAATGTGTGTTTGGCTGCCAAGATGGGTAAAGCAGGGCGGGGTGGTTACAATGTAGGCAGAGATGGTCAATGAAATAATGTGCATGGCCTATAATAGACTTTTGCAGGCTGTGCACGCAAAAGTAAGTCAAATTTTCTAATATCATCCAAGCAAAACACAGTACACACAGAATTTAGTAGCTATAAGAGTCATTAATAGACTTCCACAAATCTGGGAACAAACTATATTGTAATTGCAACCTCTAGAATTAATAACCCTAAAAGTTCATAATCTGTACTTACACACATTCACTTCCTTTGAAGATGAAGATGAATTTCCCGAATGATGAGCTCAGTCACATTTTTAATTCAGCTTTGTAAATTTACAGAGCCATTAGGCTGAATGAATCAGGCTCAAACGAAAGTAGGCCTGTTATTACGTAATTATATGATTTATTAATTAATTTCCACAGCTTGAAAGAGCTGACTGTCTAAATGAGTGGATGCCATTTGAATGACAGCTAATTGTGCCTTAGTCATTTAATGTTTTCGTGCTATTTTTTGCCTTTTCACAACCATGTTTTGGAGTTTGGTGGCATACTGAGGGTGGTTTTGACTTTATTTTATTTAACAAAAAAAAAAAAAGACCAAAAAAAAGAGGGGAGTCAGAGAGTGGCCTAAAATATTTAGGGTTGACACAAACAACAAAGTAAAGTTTTTCTGTAGTGTTTGCAAAGATACTCTGACTGATTGATGAACCTTGGATTCCGGAGGAGCAGTGCCACTTCTGTTCTGATCGTGGAACAGTAGGACAGATTTTCACCACTACCGGTATTTAAATGATGAGGGGTCACCAGAAACTACCCTAATCGCCCAGTCTGCATATGTTTTGTGAAGCTGCAGGCTTACAGTCATGTCTTTTGGATTATGGGGTGCCAAAGTTACTTTTGAGTTATATCTTATCCTCATACAACATAAACAGAGTCCATGTTCTCAGCATAAAGCCATGTTCAGTCCTGGACTCCACCAGGGCTGCCTTTTATCTCCACATTTGTTTGTGAGGGGTAGTGACCAGGATCATAGGGCACTGTAATGGAAGCTATGTCAGGTTTAGGAGACTGAGGATGTTTCTTGTGCAGATGATGTGCTCCTGTTGATTGAACTTCAACATGCATTGGGATGGTTTGCAGACAAGTGTGTAGCAGCTCGAATGTGAGTCAGTTGTAAATAAAAAGAGTATATCTTTGGGTTGGGAGTAAGACTTTGCCTCATTCTGAGGAATTCATGTATCATGAAACATTGTTGGCAAGTGATGACCATATGTAGTGAGAGATGGAGAAATGGCCTGGAGCTGTATCTGTAGCAATTAAATCAATGTGCTGGTGTGTCATGGTAATAAAGCCAAGTTTGAAAAAAGGTATTGATTTGATGGTTCATGCACTCCAATCCTCAACTATGGTCATTAGCTAAGAATTGTGATGGAAAGAAAGAGGATGCACGTGGATGGATAAATAATTTAACTATAATTTGTTGTGTGGCAGTTGTCACCAACAGTCATAACAGTTTCAGTTCCTTCTTGGTTTTAGTCTTTTAAAATGTCTACTTCATTTATTAGGCCTGTAGACTGGACCAGTGTGTGTTCTTCTGCATCCCTTAGCAAGTTAAATGTAATTTTCTATGACATTACCTGTACTTTAATGTTAATCCAAAACATAGTCCTTTTTTCATTTTTGATTTAACCCAAACTATAGTGTTCTTGTTTATATAACACTGTTCTGTAAATAATATGTATTTCTCATAGATTTTTTTAACATGGTCAAATTTTATGCATTGGAAAGTACGTAGGTCATTTGCTTCTGCGGTCTCTTTCTGTACATAAATCCTCTTCCACATAACAGAACTTTTTGTTTTGTTTGATTTTGTTGGCCTTGCTGCGTAACCTCAACAACCACATCAATGCTGTATTAGTTGCTAACACAAAGACAACAAGCTGGTGTAACACTAAAACCAAAGTTGCAGTCTTCTTTTTTTTGTTCCTAAAAAGTTTTGTTTCTATTATTGTGCTGCCCATAAAAGCACATGGAATTGAACCTGTTAAAGAAGTACAGTTTACAAACTACATCCTGCAAAAGACAATATACTTGCAAAAATAAAAAAAGCAATGCCTGAACTGTCTGAATCAAAAAAGGTTTGTACTGAATTAATTAATTAAAACATGATTTATTTAATGACATTATTAATGATGCGACAAGAGACTCCACTGTGTGCTGATCCAAAACTCACTGCAGATGTGTTTCTGTATTTACAGCAGTCAGCTTTTATGACTTCTTAATTTTACTGGGTGGCATCTTGAGACGTTATCAAATACCCAATGGTGTTCACAAACCAACTAAACTCATCAGTTTGATTAATAATACGCATACTAATAATAATAATAACAACGTGTAGTATGTTCCCATACAATAACGAAATTGGCTCTCTGCATTTAGCCCATCCACCACCAGGTGGAGCAGTGGGCAGCTATTGAAAGTGTCCAGGGAGCAGTTGGGGATAATGTGTCCTGCTCAGAGACACCATGAGATGTGCAATGACTGGGGATTGAACCCAAAACTTTGGGGTCCCGAGTTGGCTGCCCTGCCTCTACCCCGTCTCAGCCACCCAATAAATGTGGTGTGAGATTTTACTGACGCCACACAGGTGTGTGTTTGTCAGTTCCTTATACAGCGCCATACTTTTATAGTCTAATACATAATACAGATGAAAATAAATTAGAATTAACTTTATATTTGGTTATTTTACTTATTTTGTTTTTGTAAAATTTAGATATAAAAGTTACTGATTTGAGACGTATATGATGATACGTTCCAGTTGTTCTCTGTAATCTATAAAAAGCTTGTTGATCCCTACATGAACACAACCACTTAGAAAACATACAATTACCATCTTTTATCCCCGTTTCTCTGCGTCAATCTTTACTCTGTTTCACTTTCCACCCATGTGCAAAGCCTCATGAATGTTTTCTCCACTTTTACTGATAAAAGCAAATAACCGAGCTGTGGTTCTCTGAGCAATCACTCCACGCTTATTTGCATTTTTAAAAAAAAGTGCACGCTTAAAAGCAAGCTGCAAAAAGACGCCAAGCCTCTGCTCAGACGTGCAGCAAGGCAGCTAACAATGACTTTGTGTGAAATCACATCAGATTATACATAAACAAAACATTTTCCGGTTAGAGCTCAATGCATGCATCCTGCAAAGACACAAAACATCACAACCGCTGGTGTTATTGATCTGAAACAAACAAGCACATTAGAGAAACAAAAAGGAAGAAGGAAATGTGCAGCACAGAGGTCATCATGTGCAAGATGGAGCGTTGTCACAGCCCTGCTCCCCGCCTTCGCTCCTCTCAGATCAATACCACCTTTGTATTTGTTTCCACCGTGTTGAGGCAGTAAGTGGTCAGTCCCTCTTGTGGTGGATGAAGCAACATGGTCAGGAGACGGGCGAGACAGAAAATATGAAAACGACAGAAGGACAAACACAGAGAGGTGGAAAGCTGAAGGATGGAAAAGCGAGAGAAGGAGAGGTGGAAATAAAGAAAGAGTGGACGTGGCGACCCAGTTCAATCACTGCTTGTTTGTGTTTTGGGCGGCGCAGCAGTTGGGAAGCATTGTGGCATGAGAATGAGGGTGTGTGTGTGTGTGTGTGTGTGTGTGTGTGGTGGAGGGGGTGGTCTGGGTGAATGAAACCTGCGTTTGTGAGAATGTGACCTCACTTTACACACTTCATGTAAAGTCAGGCCCAACACGTGTGTGAGTACAGTTTGGGGACCTACTATGGGTTTACTGCATATCCAAATAAACTGATACCTTTAAATCTGCAGCTAATCCATAAATCAGAACATCAACTAATATTTATAAACGCTTAGACATTGTTTGAAATTCAATTCAGTTTATTTATATAGCACCAAGTCACAACAGAAGTCGTCTCAGGACACTGAACAGAAACATTCATATTTAAAAATAATAATTTAACACTATTTATCTGAGGAGCAGACTGCTTGGAGTTTAAATCCATCTCGAAACTTTCATCTTGAGCAAGCATGAAGGCGACAGTGGAAAGGAAAAAATCCATCATGAGGAAGAAACCTTTAGCAGAACCAGGCTCAGGACAAGCGGCCATCTGCTTTGACCGACTGCGTGTGGCAGGAACAGATACACAATGGCAGGTCAAAGATCAGGTTAAGAGAGAAATAATCAATTTTAACAATTCATTTAAGGAAATGAGGTCAAATTGTCCTCTAGTAGTCTAAGCTTAAGATAGTATGACAAGCCGACCTAATTATAGGATTTATCAAAAAGCAATTTCTTGAACCCAGTCTTAAAACTGGACAGTGTATCAGCCTCATGGACAGAAACTGGAAGTTGGTTCCACAAGAGAGGAGCCTAATAACTAAAAGATCTTCCTCCCATTCTGCTTTTGGAAACTATAGGAACCACAAGTAAGCCTGCAGTCTGAGAGCAAAGTGCTCTCTTAGGAAAATATGGAACAATAAGATCAGTAATATAAAATTGAGCAATGTTATTGAGGGCTTTGTAGAAGTAGATTTTGATTCTGTTCTGGATTTGACAGGACGTCAGTGGAGAGCAGCTAAAACTGGAGAGATCTCTTCTACTAACTGCAGTTAAGAATCTAGCAGCAGCCTTTTGGATCAGCTGAATACTTTTAAAAGAAGTATTTGGACACAAAGATAAAAAATAAAAATAAAAACACAAAACAAAACATTGCAATAGTCCAGTCTAGACATGATAAATGCATGAACCAGTTTTAAAATGTTGCAGTTACTGCATATTTAGCAAAAAAACCAAAATAAAATGGACAGGTTAACTTTGTACCACTGTTTGGGCCATTTTTCCATTAGCTTTATCTTTTAAATTAGATGTTTTTTGAGAATTCCCTCCTGTGACAAATCACAATATTAAGCCACCTCTCTTTTTGATCACATTGCCATCAAACTGTGTTTGAGTCTGTGGAATTCTGGGTAAACTGACACTCTTGTTTACTCGAACTTTAAAATCCCCTAAAAGTCAACAAGGCCTCTGCAGGAAGTTTCCGTCTTCAAACAGAGAGCAGCTAAAGTGATTTAAAAGCCTGACACTGAAGGAGGCATTGAAAAGAATGATGATTCAACCTAAAGCTGAGTGTCAAATGTCAGCTGGCCTTTTTTCCTCATTATGACGCCGTTTAAAAAACAACAACTGAGGTGTGTGCAACATCCGTGGCTAGATGACACATTCTCACACAGATTAAATGACACTTATAAACCTTAACAAAGAGACGTACAGCTCTTAAGAGGGTCCCAATGTAAACTTGGTGTCTCCACGTTTCACTGAGGGCTTGAGGTGTCAATCAGACTCACAAACTGAAAGACAACTGATAACAGACTGGAAAGGTTGATTTTTATCCCTTTAGCTCATCAGCAGCTAGTGTTGTACTCTCTCTCCCTCCAGCTGCTTTCATTTGTCATTAGCATCTGTCTTCTTCAGCTCTTACTTTAATATTCCTTTAAATGGTTTTAACAGTGATTAATTAGGGGAACTGTGTGAGTTGGCTCTGTTCCCAGGTTCACAGTAGAAACAGATTTTGTTGCTTCTGCTCGGAGTCCTGTCAGCTTTCACATCAAAGTGACTGAAATGTTATGATATTTTGTTTTTATTATTTTACACACAAAAAAAAAAAAGAAAGTCACTTAGCGCATTAGTTTACAACTATGTTAAAAACTTGTTTTCTTTTGTCATTTTGAAGGTAGCTTCTCATAACAGGATAACTTATAGTGACTTTAAACATTTTATAAACCTATTTTATTGTGTGAATGTTTGAAGGATTCACACTATTGTGATCCATTTCTCTTCTGTACATTTTTCAGCATCTTTCTTGTTCCACAATTTTTGTGCTATTTCAACCAATCATATATCAAAACGTTCAGCTCGTTCAGGAGAGGGGTGCTGTGACTTCTGGAATTGGTGCAAGTTTAGCTTTTTAAAATTTATTTTATTTTTTTATTTTGCCATCTGCCATTTTTTCCCCCATAAAAAATGAATTGAGCTCATTTTACAGCCTTCATATCTTTAGTTCTGTTTACAACCTTTTTCTGCTCCTTTAACATTTTGTTCTGGTTCAGCTTCTTTGTGCAAAAATAAATAAATAAAAATTCAGCTCCTTTCAGCTGATTTTTAAGCCGTTGTGTACTTCTTTTACATTTTTGCTGCAACTACAACATTTTTGTGCCTTTTTAAACTTCTTTCTGCTAATTTCAGCTTGTTATGCTCCTTTCAGCTTATTTGTGCAAGTTTCAGCTTTTCTACCATTTCAGCTACTGTATAGCTATTTTTAAGTTAATTTAAGCATTTTCAGCTAATTTTACTTTTTTTTCGCACTTATTAAACCTTTTTCAGACTAATTCAGCAAAAATGTGCTCTCTCCACTTCCTACTGGTAATTTAAGCTTCTTTCTGCCTTTCTTAAGCTACTTTTCAGCTGTTTCACTATGCTAATAATTTCAGCTTTTTTCAGATAATTTCAACTTTTTTGTGCTCATTTCTTCTTCTTTCAGCAATGTGTTCTTTCCACTTTCTTCTCAGCTACTTTTTTATTGGCATTTATTTTAGCTAATTTCAGCTGTTTTTGAATAAATTCAAGTTTTACATGATACTTTCTGCTACTTTCAGCTTAATTAACTTATTTCTGCTAATTTCAACTCATTTAGCTCCTTTCAGCTATTTTCTGCTAGTTCTAGCTTTTTCTGCATTTCCAACTATTTTTCAGCTTTTTTTGTTGCTAATTTCAGTGTTTTTTTTGTTGTTTTTTTTAGCTATTTTTTTATTTATTTTTGTGCTCATTTCTGCTTATTTATACCTATTTCAGCAAATATGTGTTCTATCTGCTTTGTTCTTCCATTTCAGCTGTATATCTATATCTATATACCGGTATATATATATAGATATATAAGCTATTTTTAGCTGTTTTTCAGCAATTTATTCAGCAATAAGCAGTCACACTGCATTTTTGCAGGAAATGCAATTTCTCTAATTTGCCAATTAGGTTATGTTATTTTATTCATTAACCATTTGAAGTTTTGAAGATTTGGCTGCACTCAGACCTGTCATTAACTTATCAATTAAACCAGAGGAATGCTGTTAGCTCAAAGAGTAGTACTGGTATATAACATGCAACAAACTAAGTGTTTACAACTTTTACACAACCCCCCTTCAACAAAGCAGAAATGTCCTCTTTAGTTCAGGCTCTAGGCTACATTGATGACATTTTAAGATTACAAAAATATTCTGAATAAAGCTTTCAAACTGACATTAGTTATTTAAATATGTGTCTTTAATCTGGAGGTAATTTATTGCAGTTTTATCTGTTTACTGATTGCCTTGTTTGAAGATGAGCCAAAAGCTCGATACAGGACTCCGTCTGCGGCTAAAACCAGATTATTCACAAAAAGTTATTCAATCAGTGGGGCCATTAATTACAATATTTACATTTCTTTGTGAAGCTTGATATCATCAAATCATTTCTTCTTGACAGCACATTAAAGTGTTTTTTTGTTTGTTTTTTATATTTTCAGCATTATTAGCTTGTTTTCTCCAGTTGTGTTTTCCTTCCTCCTTTAGGACCGATTGCTCTCTGAGCTTCACTGGGCCTCCTTACTTTTCTCTTTTTGTTGCATGTTCTTCTTCTTTACTTTTCAACCAACAAGTCTTGTTTTCTGACTGACTCCCCTCCCTGCAGCTTTGTCTCTTGCACCAGAGATGCAGAAATCATAAATCACCAGCCGTCCCATGTCCCACACAGAAGCGAGCATCGCGCAACAGAATGAGGCGTGAAGACGAACTCAGCCGAGATAACATAGAGCACAACGCATCAATGCTTGATGAACATTTCCTTAATTTAATTCAGTTCTGTAATTATTTTTATGGTTACCTATTTTTTTCTCTAAATACAAAAATACAAAAATATCATTGTCAATCTTTCCTCTGTTTTAAAACGGTTTGTTGTTTAGCCTCGTGAACGGGTGGTCCCACAGCCTGTATGTCATCACATTACGGCACTGGCTTCCCTTTACTCATGTCGGCTGTTTCGCCTCTGTTACTACCTCACTTTATAGCACAAAGGCGCACCAGGGTCGGGATTGCTTCAACTCCCCTCGTCGCCTTGTTCCACTCAGAAGTCGCAGCCAGAGTGAGGCGTCTTGTGAAAGAGCCAGGAGCGAGACAGACATGGAGTTGAAACGTTTAGGGCTGGGCGATATGGACCAAAATTAATATCTCAGTAGTTTTAAGATGAATAATTTGAGCTTAATAATTTATGAAGTGATGGCACCTGGTCTGGGCGGCCACCACACAATTTCATTACTGGAAGGAGATTACCAGTAATGATGATGATGATGCACATAAATGTCATATTTAGTTTAAAATATCAATTTTTTGATCAGGCAAACTACTTATTGAACGTAAATGGATTTTTTAAAAATGGCTACTACTAAATAACGTGTTGTTTTGTGACTAAAAGATTTATATGAACGCTGAAATGTCAACAGTCATTCCTGTTGGTCACGTCTATTTTTGAATTGGACAATGAAAAAGTGCTTTATGGTATTTGTAAACAGCTGTTGGCCAAATTTGGGAGTTGTGCCATAAAAGCTTGTTTGCTATTGGCTGATTTAAAAAAAATGCAGTGATGAAAACAACATGGTTAAGATTTTTTACACGCATGCGCTGTAGTTATTCCAACAAAGTTCAGTCAGGTCATCTGAATGGTTTTGTTTTTTTGTTTTGTTGAGACGTTTCGTCCTTCATCTAAAGGACTTCATCAGTCCAAGGAGCCACATAGTCACATGGTGGATCAACCAGTTTGATGGTGATAAGATGGTTTCTGGGGGCCGCCCTCTCTCCAGTCAACTCCTCTGAGACAGCCATAGCCAATGTGGTTCAAAACATCAAAGTTCATGCTCAGTAATCCAGATTACAAAATCCAACAAAGTTCAGTCAGGTCAGCTGGACTTTTTATTTCATCAGTTCGAGGAGCCACGATTGTTCAGATTGATAAAGTCCTTTGGATGAAGGACAAAATGTCTCACCATAAATGAGAAACTGTCCAGATGGCCTGACTGATCTTGGTTGGATTTTCTAATTGGAAAATTGAGCATGAATTTTGGTGTTCTAAGATGTTTTAGTTTAACCTTGCATCTTAAAATATTTCCTTTTTGTTTCAAGTTCAGCTTATTTAAAAGTTTTATCCACCTTTTTACATTAAAAAGACGTCTACAATTTTTAAAAGACTTTTAGTGCCAGAAATAGTTTGATAAAAATTCTTCCGAACGAAAGAGAAAAATTAGTTTGGATTCTGTGAAACATTAGAGAAGTGATCAACGAGGAAGTCGGTCCACACAGTGAAGGTAAATTAAAAAAAAATCAAGGCTGAAAAACTCCAAAATATGAAAAATATAGTGGAAAAATCGGATTTTTCTGTTTAGCTGCAGCTTTTTGGGAAAATAGTTTTTGCTTTCAGAGACAGGAAACACATTTCATTCGGATTCTGTAAAAAAATAAAAAATAAAATAATTAAGCCTTTTACACACAAAATACATGTTCATTATTTGTTTCTACAAGGAATAAAAATCTTAAAATAAAAAGATAAATTAGAGACACGCAAAATTTTGAAACATTTAAAATCAGCAACAGACCACGAGGAGTCTAACCATTAAAGTTTGTAATATTTATTTTCTAATTATTAATTTGACCCTTTTTCAACACAAGACATATTTCAGAGCCAGGTCTCATTTATAAACATAACCTCAGAGTAATTGTTGTGTAATTTAGCAGATTTCATTAACACTATTATTTTATAAAAGCATGTTTTACAACAATACTAAATCTGTTCATCTTATGATATTTTGATACTTGATTTGCACATAAAGGGAGTGAAATTAAGGTTTTCATGGACTAACCCAACTGTTGTTAAATCATAAGCAGTTATGCATCCCGATCTCGCCACACATTTTTAAACATTTTACTTTACACTGAATTCTTGGTTAGCCATGAGATGGATTATTCATTTTAAATTCCATTTTACAGTAGTCCCTCGCTACTTTGTGGTTTATTTTTAGAGGACTCAGTATATTGCGGTTTTTCAAAATAAGACTAAACATGACACACAAATGGCTGATTGATGGATGAGCCGCATGATCGGCATGGAATTTTTATTTAAAATTAATTACTTTAAATTATTTAGCACCTCCTGCACCTTTGTGCAGCCCACAGCTGCAGAAAAAGCTTCCTCCTGCAGCTGATCAGCTGATCTCGGTGCGGAGCAGAGAAGTGGGCGTGACCGTGAGCTCTTGCAGGTGGCAGAATGCAGCGGAGGCAGGGAGCTGAAATCATGACATTCTGTGCTCTTTTAGAGCGTTTTGAGTTTAGAAATATTGTTTAGAATATTGCAAGAGTGTGGGAAGGGTTTAAACCCCCTTTATACAGTATACTCTATAAATACCTGCATAAACTACTACTTGTACTACTATCCCTACTTCATGTTTTTTTCCCTTATCGCAGAGCTTCAGGGTATGGATCCCACGCGATAAACAAGGGACTACTTTATATTCTTACGTTTGTTTTTAACTTTGCACCAAACTGCCATGAATCATCTTTTAGAAGATTAGTTTACAGAATATTTCCACAAATTTCCACTCTGTGACATCAGCAACTGTCATTTGAAGGGACTAGTTTGGGAGAAACTGGTCTGAAACATTAGATCTTGAGGTTCCCCGTTGCTCCATTTGCTCCTTGCTGTGGGTTTAACGTAGAGTTATTTGATGACGTGAAACGGGCCCATTGCAAGCTCCACTCCGCTGTCCAGATTTAAGCTGCTGATTCTGACCCGTGGAGTTCTGGGGCCTCGCATACGAAGACTTGCGTGGTTTTCCTACTAAAACATGGCAGACGCTTAAAATGAGACAACGGCATACGCACAAGTGAATCCAGACGCATGAAGCTGCATGAATGCATGGATCCTTTTGTTTGCCCCCATCAATGAGGAATTGAGCATATGAGGGAATGCTTGACTCCTCCCTCAACACATCTCCATTCAAAGAGTTAAAGCACGTCTATGCATGGGGAGAATAGGAACTTCATTGGATGAGAGTCAGAGAGACTCGTAGAAACATTAAGTTTGGCTCTCTGTCCTCTGGCATTAACACCAAGCGCAATAAGAGTGAGTGGGACGATGTGAGTAAAAGCTGTGAGAGCAGAGTAGCACACCTGCAGAAATTAAGACTGAATGTTCAGACATCAAGGTGGGTGTGAAGCGGAGGACAACTGGCTATTGCCACTTATATTGTAAATAAATGCAGCAGAGCGCTGCAGAAAGGCTGAAACGTTTCTCACTTTACACATGCACTTATTGATTTACCGTACAGTATTTTCTGGTGTATAGGTCGCACCTGAGTATAGGTCGCACCATCCAATTATTGACAAAGAATTGGGAAAAATCCATATATAGGTCGCACCTGAGTATAGGTCGCACCTACGTCAAAATGTG
>JARVJN010000752.1:18096166-18108908 GCA_031763805.1 Argolebias nigripinnis | reverse complement strand
AATCTGTCCTGTGGTTCTTGACTTATCTTGCTAACAAACAGAAGTTACCTCCAGAGCAGGAGGCCGGGCAGCGACAGAGTCAGTCTGAGCAGAGGAGGCTTTTTCGGACACATGAGCTGGAAATGGTCGGTGTACTCTCTGGAAGTGTCCCCCTAGCGGACAAAGGTGGTACTGCACCGTTTTTTCCCCCCCCAAAATGAAAAACAGCGATATCAGAAATGGGTCTAAAAATATGGGGAAAAATCCATAAATATGACGCCTCGGCGTATAAGCCGCAGGACATTCAAATTAGTAAAATAACAGTGACTTATACGCCGAAAAGTACGGTAACAGGATAAAACAGCTATTTTGTCCTCGTGTTTTCCTCTCAACAGCTCTTGTATTTTGTCCCTCTGACCCCATATCCTGCCTGCTTTAACCTGCTGGACCATACGACATGCCACAGGGGTGTCACAGACAGATCAACCCTCTGTGGCAGCTACGTGACTGTCTGGTAACTAAACTCCATCACTGTCACACGTTCACATTCCAGGTTTTTGAGGTCCCATTGCAAACATGATTTATAGCCTGGAAGATGCATACACTAAAGAGATGCTTCAGAACTTCTGCTTCACTTTTTCAACTACTTCTAAGGAAAAATAAACCAATGGACTGTATTAATGCACCACAAAGTATAGTGGCTTTCTTCAAATTATCAAAATGTTCTTAACATGCCGGGTCGTTTTGTAATTTGCTGCTAAATCACCCTCTCTGGCTCCTCGGCTACATGATAATTACTGAGAATGGCTCTTTGGCCATTCAGCCCCAGGGTTAGAAAGCTTCTAAAGCGTCTTCGTTTTTTGTTGTTGTTTATGTTGTTGTTGTTTTGTTTGACAATCAGGGTCATTTTGATGACTGACCTTTCTGTTGTGCATGATGTGTTCTAACAGCAAATATGTGATGAGGTCCATCGCTTTAAGCCGCCCGCAAACACCGAAGCAGGGGCGCAGTGTCAGATGGCGAGACAAGACCTGACACGTCACGGTTTCAGTTGTGATGTGACGCCTAATGAGTGCCGTTTTTCTACCAGAAAAACACATACAGACACACTCCTGACACTGGGGCCTGAAGGCTCTCAGAATAAGAAAAAGAGCATTTCTGTTGAGTGAGATACAAAAGGTGAAGAATGGTGCATTTAGTGAAAGGACCTACGTAATTCCTTCAAGCCAGTGTTCTGAACTGTGTGGAAAGAAATTCTCACTTTGTCTGCATGATCTTTAAAATATTTGACAACAGACTTAATCCTGTCCGATGTCATTTTGGGGTTTTATGTATAAATGTTAAATATTTACATGTCCTTACCTCGAAAAGAATGGAATTAGAAGCAGCAACAACTCGATAAGTGCAGCATTAAAAGGCAGTGTATTGTGATTTTGTTTATCCAAGCTGGGTTTTATCCGTTCACGATATTTTGCTCGAGGCGCATTGGACTCTGCATTGATGAGGTTAGCAAATGGTCATGTCTCTGCAGAGCTTCACATGATGTATCTGGTGTGAATGGGCCCGTTTGTTGGGGTTGGGAAAGGAATGGACTCTTTGTTAGATTTGGGGGAATTTTTTAGACGAGGGCACAAACTTCAACGTTTCAACGTACTTTTATATTTCTGAGAGGGAGAGAGAGTTGTGTAAAAGATTAATGGTAATTTCTCCAAAAATAGCCAAACTGTTGCGTTGGTATTCTCCAAAGATGCAATTACAAAGAAGGGTAACATTTAGAGTCATTTGCTTCGTTTTGTTTTGTCAGAAAAGCCTAAATTCTTTCTTTGGATAGTAGTGATGATCCCCTTTTGACATCACAAATCAATGTTTTCAGTTTTACTCTGTAACCCAAGACAATTGTGCACTGCTTGCTCGCCAACCCTTTGAATCCAGCAGGCAATAAGTTTGCTCGACACAGGGGAAATGAATATGAAATGCTTTGTTTCCCACTGTGGGTCTCATTGCTTCGGCAATAAAATTTAAAAACAAAGTGCCTGGTAAGTCATTTTGTAGGTGTGATGGAAGACTGCCAGCCCCTGGTGTGTGTAGGTCCCACTTTACATACAGTACTTTGTACATTATATTGACTACAGGGTTGCAAGTCATAATAATGATGAGCCCAATCATGGCAGACAAGTCGTATCCAGAAGCTAGAGTCAGCTGCAAGTTAGTAACCTTTTGCTACCCTCTAACCTATGTAACTCTAGCCATACCAACTCTCTTTAGCTTATCTGCCTGCAAAGAGACTTCTTCTCTGGATGGTAACTGCATCTGTTAAAGCATGTAGCTGTCAGAGCAACTTAACCACCAGCCTCTCAGACAAAGCCCAGGGGGGAACTGTCCTTTCTGGGCCAGTGAAGCCAATTTTTTGTTTTGAGGCCTTGACCATGTTAGCATGTCTCAAGCTAGATAGAACAAGGGTGGATTTGGTGTTAAAAACAAAAGGAGTCATCACATATTCTTTCAATACAGCTCAAAATGAATCCTATACTATGGAAGTGTGAGCTGCGTTTGAAACTCAGTGGTGCCTGGTTCTACAGATTGGCTCGGGTTTGGCCACTTTTAGTGCGGACGAGATGGGTGCCTATCCTAGTGGGTGTTTGTGTGTGTGTTTAGAGGGAGTGGGGTTTCTGTGGTTAGGAGGTGTTGATCATTCTGTGGTTTTCTAACTACATGTTTCAAAAGTTGCACAGAGGATTTGGATTACCAAGAAACGTCAGAAGGAAACTTAACACAAACCCTTCCATTCAGTGGTAACAGCAACATATGAGATGTTTTGCCCTTGTACAAAAAAGGACAAAGTTATTTATTCCTACATTTTGTATTATTATAAATACTAGTGTACCAACATAAATTTACTGGAATAATTATTTTTTTCCTGCTGAAATTGTGATGCTTGTTTCAACTCTTTTTTTTCCCCCTTTTCTTTTTCTTTTGACAGACTGTTTTCCCCAAACTTTTTCAGGAACAGGTGTTCGCCAGCAGATTTGCCACATGGATTAGGGCAAATTTGTGAGCGATTGTCAGCAAGGGCTTAGATTTTGAGATTACGAATGTGGACAGGGGCAGAAATAACACAGGATATTCACACTCTAATCCGAAGATCTACCAAGAGGACTGACGGGGTGAAATGTATATTTTCAAGATGTTTGTCTTTGTGCCAGAGTGCCTGTTGATAATTCTCGGTAAGCTGTCAAACTAAAGCCTAGTCATTGTAATAAGTTAAAATAGTCACATAATACAAATATAACACATAATACATATACAGTATATAATACAATTTCTTAGTGGAGTACACATAGCCATTATTTTATTTGCCACATGTTTAATTAAAGATGCTGTGCATGCGATGGGGTCAATTCTAGGATGTTACCACAAATGTTTTAGCTCAAAATTTAAAAGTTCCACTAAAGTCAATGTGCTGGAAAGATAATTTCATTAAAACCAATCAACTGGTCAATGAGATATTTTACAAACAAACAAACATGCAAATGGGCATTATTTCATATAGACTGCATAATTTCTGCAACTTGAATTTAATACATGTTCGTTGCTTGTTAGGGCTGTGTCACCATCTGAGAAAACAGTGACTTGGAATCACAACACAGACCCCTCCAGAGACACTTCCTGTTCTCTAAGTTTTCATGTTCTTAAGATTGCTATCATAAAGCAAAAATATTACTACGTAAGTGTTACATTGCATGTGAAATTCTTTAAAACCACAGTTTTAAGTAAAATATCACATGTTCTTTAATGCCAGAGAATAGGATAAAGATATAAGCAATCCAAGCATTAGTATTGTGAGTTAGCTATTTTTGCATATTTCGTTATTTGCTCACACACAAACCATATGTTAATGGCAAGGATGGTTCACAAAAACACTAAAAAATATTCAGAACAAGCGATCAATACAAAAACAACTGGACTTTATGTTTTTGTATCAAACGCTTGATCTGATTTTATCATGTCCTGGATGACTGAGAATCTTCACCAGCACTAAAAAACGTTATTACATCTTCACTTTTTTTTTAAAATCTTGATCCATCTGGTTAAAATAGCTTTTGGCATAAAGATTCATAAACACTGAGAATATATGTATAAACTAGATAATACACAATACAATATCCTCTGTTTGTTTTGATTTACATTGTGATAAGATATTATAGTAGTTATGTAGCCCCACACTGCAGCTGTAATAGTTAATGTAATGAAGGCAGTTTAATTTACCCATTTTGGCTTGTTACTGTATTAACTGACGCCAGCAGCTTCACTTCCTCTGCAGTGTGTCTTAATAAGAGCCTGCAGTTGAAGAGGGTCAATATCAACATATTACTGGGCACTGACAGAACCGCAGACAGTCACAATGAGGCAGGATCAGCAAGTCAGCAGCACCTGCCGCTCTCTGCACGAGGCCACGCTCACAGCCAAGGATGCACAAGCAACACTCTGAAACAAACACTGATGAATAAATACGCAAGGACAGTTGCATGCACGCAGATGGGACACACACACACAACAGAGCTCAGACTCTGCTTAATCTAATCAAGTGCGATGGCTAGCTCGATTAATAAAGCCAGCTATTGACTTCTAATTGGCGCCGCTCTGCTCTGCTAATTTCCTGGGACAAAATTACACTAATGCGGTTTGCCTGATGGAGTGCTTATAGTTGGAGAGACAGGAGAGACAAGCCTACAAGGCAGATAGATAGCGAGGTTGCAAGGAGGGAGAACGAGAGGAACAGAGGCCACGAGGATGAGGCGGGGTGAACGTTAAACTTTGATAAAGATCGGAGGCTGCCGTTTTAGCACAGGCCATTTTCTAATCAGTGGCCTCCAGTCTTTGGAAATGTCAGCCAGGCTGGTGTAGCTTTCCTGCTCACACAGAGAGGGAACAAGGAAAAGGGAGAGTGGCGCACGAGACAGCTCAGGCTGCTGACTTTCACTGGTGGAGTGTAACACTAGCCACCTGTCTACTTGCTAATGAATTCTCTTCAAACCACTCACTTCCACCCCTACCGCTGCACCCACCGGCAGATCAAAATGCTCTCTGCGCTATAATCACATTACCTTTGTAAAGCAATCCTCAGATGTACAGTCATCGTCCGAAGAGTATGTTTGTGTCTGTTCACTCAAACTTTTATCAGATGTTGTCCAATGTTTTTCTTTGACACAAGAGCTGTGATTTAAAAACCTTTGTTCGTGCCCTTTTTGTCCTTTTCTATTTCATAATTAAAATTACTGACTGTGTTAATTATGTCCATCAGAATATTTCTTTGCATTTGTTTTTACCACCACATGAACTGATCAGTAATAATGTCAGATTGTGAAAACAGTGCATGTAATGTGATGAATGGCAGCATTCTGTTGCTTTGTGTTGGCTGGAGGCAGTGCTAACCCATAATGCACTGCTTTGTTGCCAAGATTTAAAACTTGTTTGACCTTTGAGTGGAAAATGTAAAAAGATTTTACCACATTGTTTTCCTTTGAGCACTCTAGTTTCTGTTTGATTTGACTCCTAATTTAGAAATATCCTTGCTTTTCATTTCTTTAACTCTTTAGGTAAATTTAGGCTCCAAAACTACCGTATTTCCTGCCGTACCCGTCGCACCACCCATTAACTTGCAACAGTCCAAATACATCTAAAAAAGTGGAAAAATCCATAAATATGTCGCTTCGCCGTATACGACGCATATATTATGCGTCACCGCTGACGCATCGCTTTTGTTACGTCTTACCACTGACATCCTGGAAATGTGGGCCAGTGTTGTTCCAAAAATCGATTGGCAGCCAAATGGCAGCCGTGGGAGCGTGCACAGGAGGACTTTAACAAGAATTTAACAAGATTAACGCTTAAAAACAATTATTTGTTTGCTCAAAATTATAGTAAAAGTGTGTCTCAGTCTACCTTTTGCTTAATAAATGCACTTTGACTGTCAAATTATCTGAATTTCAAAACCCAATTTGCGGAAGTGGCGTGCAAACACAGAGGGACGAGTCTCCGCATTTCTTCTAAATTTAACAAGATAAACACCTTTCTTCTTCTTTCGGCTTCTCCCTTTGTCAGGGGTTGCCACAGCGAACTAGACGCACGAAGATTTGGCAATTGTTTTTACGCCGGATGCCCTTCCTGACACAACCACAGAGCTACCACAGCCCCCTGTGTGGAGCAGAGAACTGATATCTAGGGTGCCCCGGGGAGCTCATGGTGTGTGTTAAGGGCCTTGCTCAAGGGCCCAGAGTGGGGCAGATGAGGGTGAAGACAGGTGTGACTGCTTCACTTGTCCCACCCACATTTTTGATGTTGTCGGTACCGGGGCTTGAACCGGCCATCTTGCGATCACAAGCTCACCTTTTTAACCTCTGTGCCACCACTCTCACTGACAAGATAAACACTTGTATTTGTTTGTTCGAAATTATAGCAGACATGTGTCTCAGTTGAACTTTTACTTAATAAATACACTTTAATGGTCAAATTAGCTGCATTTCACCAGGGCGGAGCAGCTGGTTCCACTTGTTCCAAGCAGCGAGCAGAACGAAGGCTGGGACTATGGCAACCCGATTGTGTCATTAATAGCTGATGAAGATTCTCAGTCATCCAGGACATGGTAAATTAAAAAAAAAGTCTTCTTTGTACCATATTTTTGGACTATAAGGCACACTTAAAATCCTTTAATTTTCTCGGAAAACAACAGTGAGCCTTATAATCAGGTGCGACTTATGTATTAGTTCTCGTTGTGCTTACTGACCTCAGCCCAATTTTATGTGGTTATTGTGAATTAGTTGAATAAAGTTTGACTTATCTGACTGTTTTGTTTCACTTAATGTGCCTTATACAGTAATCTGGTGCGACTAATGTATAAAAACAGACCCGTTCACTGATATTGCACCTTATAATATTGTGCACCTTTTAGTCCGAAAATTACGGTAATTTAAAAAACTTTTACAACCATACATCCCAAATAGAGTCACTATACAACAATGTGGGAGTCAGACATGACTCTTCTAACTCTCAAATGTTGAGAAGATTTGCATCTACAGATTACTGAAACAAAATAAATTGGGCATTTCAATATGGCAACTGGGATGCTTAGTGTTGTATGTGGACTGCCTAATAGTAGATATGGAAGTTGCTGAATATGAATTTGAAAAAAAATAAACAAAGAGAACGCCAACAGAGATCAAATACTAAACATGACCATAAGAGCTTTTTTCTACTATAAATGACAAAAATGTTCAAGTATATTAATGTTTTTCCCCATGTTTAGTTGACAGTGTCTGCTGTAAAGACCTTGATCTAATAAAAGGCAAGGAATTACTTCTATATATATTTATATACTTTGTATATATATATTTTTTTTTATATGTATATATATATATATATATATATTTATTTAATTAATTTATTATTGTTATTATACTGTTACAATGAATACTTTTACAAGGCCTACTGACAGATTATCTTGTGAACTTACCACTATTGTGCCTTCTTTTCTTAACCCATATTTTAATCTTAGTTTATATGACATTAATTCTTAAATTGCATTCACAATCCCTCTGCAGCGCACAAAATAATCCCCAGTTGACACTGATCCCAGGAACCAGCAGCACCTGTTCTGTCTCAAGATGCGAGAACAAACACTGCACTTTCTTTTGATCCTTTTGTTCTATTCATCTGATTAAACACCAGATTAAAATATAATCCTCTGTGCAGTGTTGGATGGAAGCTTGAAACTTACACAAGAAGTCAAGATAAGACGACTTTATCATTGTAGCCTATATAAAAAACTCCTTTCATCATACTTGAATACATAAACGAACACATCACTTATAGCATGCGATAAATATACAGACATAAATGCAGATATCGTTATAGGTATAATTAATATTATGGGAACTGAATGGATATCATAATCCACTACACAAACAAGATGATTCACATGTGGGTTATTTTATTATGAGATCAGTGAATACCGTATATAAAATGCTCAAATGTCCCAGAATGAAAGACAAAAAGGAACTCCACACACTGGAGAAGAAAAACACTTTTCTTAAAATTGTGAAAGTTGCAAATTCAGCATT
This sequence comes from Argolebias nigripinnis, assembly GCA_031763805.1. Classification (NCBI taxonomy): domain Eukaryota; kingdom Metazoa; phylum Chordata; class Actinopteri; order Cyprinodontiformes; family Rivulidae; genus Argolebias; species Argolebias nigripinnis. The sequence goes on along the minus strand of JARVJN010000752.1, from coordinate 18,100,812 downwards.
TCTTTCTTGTAAAAATATGTTATGTCACAGCTTAGGAGACGAACTGTTACAAGTTGTCATGATCCTTTATTAGGGAAAAGGATTGGCGTTACATTGATGCCCTAGATTACTAGTGATCTTATCTCCTTGGCTCAGGAAAAACGAAGCAGGTGCAAAAAATCTGGTACTTATTGGGCCAATAGGGATTTGCTATTGAAATCAAACCTCAGTAAATAATAAACACTTCATCTGAGATGTGGCACAGTAGCTTTAACTAGATTTAGGATCCTAACTCATATTTTATTTCCTGTCATGTCTTTTTTCCCTCTCTCTTTCTGAACACTGGGCTGTAAATTAATAACTTTACACTCCTCAAAGCTCTTTCAGGTAAATATAAACATGTTTTGGATAGTGCTTTAAAAATTAATCGGAAATACTTACACTGGATATCAAACATATGAGACTGGAAATCCATTTATTGTTTATAACGGCATCCATTCAAATGTGGGCAAATACAGGCTTCGCTGCTTGTGCTGATTTAATCTGCCTGCAAAGCAGATTAAATCAACACAGTCACATAATCTCATAGTGTGTGCAGACTGATGAAATATAAATATTATGGGTAAGACCATATAAGTGTGAGAAATAATGGAAACAGTGGCACGGGGTGCACGAGCCTGCCTGTATTCTCACTCACACACACATACACACACACAGCCAAGAGTTCCTCTTGAACCTGGTCCAAACACACACTCTCTCAATTAGCCGGGGACGCCAAGGCGACGTCAACGCAAACTTCTAAACAATAGGCACAGGGGATTCATAAAGCATTGGGAGGAAACATGAGCTAATACCAGTATTCCAATTAAAGAAACATTTGTTGCCTCTGACACCTAAATGTGATTCTCCACAGCTGTGGTGCACTCTAGTACAATAGTAGGTCTGCGAGGGCAGGGTTTGTTGTATTGTTGGCCGTCGATTGTGTGAAAGGTTGAGTCAGGCCCAGACCCAGTCTCTTGAGAGGAATGCTTCATCACAACAAAGAAGACCTTTTGTTTTCCCTTTTCAAAGGATTTCCAGCACTCTCTGCTCCAATCATAGCCTCTGTTCATGATAAAAAACACTAAAAGTTCAAGTGGATGGTTATGGAACATATTCTGTGGCTGTGATGTTGACGGCTGTTGGAAGTTAAATCTACTGGGAGGACATCTTATCAGTCAGCTGTGTTACTCAGTCACAGTATGTATATTTCATTTCACCATTTAAAGAGTGGGGGAAAAAATGTCTCAGTATCATGTTTGTGGCTTCACAATGCAGAACTGGTGTTTAGCTTCCTAAACAGTAGGGGTCACTCTTCTCTCCTCCCTTGTGGAGCTTTAGATCAGAGGCCTATCACAAACAGCAACAATTTGCAGGATAACGTTCAATCATACACACTTGCATGTATATCTGTTTGTAGCGTTGCATGCGCACATGTAATCAAACATGAAAGAAAGTCAAACCCACACTGCATGCTCTCGGTAGACAAAGGTCTGCACTCTGCATGCCTTGCAATGCAGTAATCCAGCCTGCAACGACAACAGCAGAACTGCTTGTCTTGTGGTAGCTGTGGTTAGTGTCATACAAGAAGCGCTTCTTAGATGCCTGTGGCCTCAGAGAAGCTTCATACCAGGGTCCTGTCACTGACTAACCCAGGGCTTGTGTGTCAGTTTTCTCTTGGCCTAAAGGGATGAGGTTCTTCCTTTTTCCAAGTCTCCTATACACATAATCCTAAACCCAAATAACTAACCTCAACACAGAGACCACAAAGCTTATATCTGTTTTCACTGGCAAAGACAGGAAAACAACAATTAGCCTACAGTATTTTATTTTTTTTAAATTTAGAACTCTAAGTAGGTCTAAACGTAGTTATTTTTAAGCTATGTGTTTGTGTTGTACAGTACTGTATACATGACGCGATATCGAACCATGCCACCATCTGGTTGCCTTATTCCCCCCTTTTTTTGGTTAATTTTAAAAAACGAAAACCATATTATTTCCAACGTGTTTTAGATTCACACACACCAAAAAAATCCAAGTGAAAATTTGCTCACTGCTTCAAGCAAGATTTTTTTATACATATATATATAAACAAAGGTCCTCGTATAGAAACTTCACAATGACTACAAGCGGGTTGGATTTACCATCAAATGGGGCTTTTGTTAAGCAGGAGCACATTGATGAAATCCAGAAGTTAAATAGCTTTGGTGGGTGCTTTCCTTTTCAAATCTTTCATCTCAAGCTGACTAACTTGATCCCATGCAGCCAGACTCTGAGCCGGAGATCTCTGCACTTCCTGGTGTCCCAGTAATGATTGTTAATGATGTCATCTGATCGGGAGGAGAGGATGTGTGTGGCCATGTGTGTTTGTGCATACACAAGTATGTGTGCATATCTAATATTTGTGGATGAAGATACCTCATCAGATTAAGTATTGGGTCCGTTCTTTTTTTTTTTTTTGGAAGGGGTAAAAAGAGGGGCAGGAAATGTGACTGACAATGAACCTCAGTGTCTGCTTCTGCAAACATAAATGTCCTCATCTTCTGTCTGAAAGGAACGTTTCTCATCTATATTCTTCACCCGTGCGTGTCCCCTAAAATGTACAATTATATAGAGAAAAAAAATAACTCAAAGAGTTCAATGTTGTTTCCCATTAATTGATCATGATGTAATTTGAACTTGATATTTGTCAGGAGTGGGGCAGACGTTAGAGAAGGTGGGCCTGTGATTGGAAAGTCACAGGTTCAACTCCCTGTACGGACAACGTTAACATGTGGGTGCAGGTAAAACATCCATACCTGCCTCTACCTTCATTTGCCCTTTAAGGCCCTTAAACCCCACTATCTGCTCCCCTGGGTGCCCTAGATAGAAGCTCTCTGCTCCACACAGAGGGCTGTGGAAGCTCGGTGGTCTGTGGTTGCTTCGGGAAGGGCATCCGGTGTAAAAACAATTCCCAAATCTTCAAGCGAGTTAGTTCGCTGTGGCGACCCCTGAAGAAGAGAGCAGCCAAAAGAAGAAAAAAATTGTCAAGTGCTTATGGTTGTAAGTGTAAATAATTGTTTATGTCAGGGGGTCAAAGTACATTCTGGACACCACCTGAATAAAATGAAACATCGTGATCACAAAGTTTAGACATTTTAAGAGGTGTACATTCTGTTTGTTAGAGTACAATTGAAATCCCTCCATCTGTAGATCATAATGCATTTTGCAATGGCATTTTTGTTCAGAAATACACTAATGGTAGATAAAACACCAAAACCAAATCACTTAAATAACACCAAAAACATAATTTTGTTGAAAAGGCCAATTAATAAACAACAGATGTGCAGTGCGAATACAAATTAAAACAATGTTTCATAAAAGTTAACAAGAAAACATCCATCCATTCATCAATCCATCCAGCAGAATTCTACTAACTTGTGGTATATAGAGCTGGAGTGCCTAATTAACTTTTCTACTTACGGTAAGCAAAAAAAAAAAAAATAAAAAAAAAAATAAAAAATAAAAGACATAAAAATCACAGAGTTGGCATAAAACTGATTAAACATGATTGAATATGTAAAGGTCAAGATTTGATTTAAACTATGACTTTTACTCTTTACATCCGGAGGAATTCAGTTACTGCTCGTCCCCTGCCTAATGGTGAAGCATGGTGGTGGGAGTTTTCGTGCTCTGATTTGTTTCTCAGGCTATTCCGTTTTTTAAAAGTTGAACAAATATGTTGATGCGATAAAAAAAAAAAACTGCCTAATAGCACTCAAGAATTTGTTCTACTCTGATCATCCATCTTCTTGACACCAAGTCCACAAGCAAAGCTGAACCGAGAATAGCCATGAGTCATGCAGTGAAAGCCTTGACATTTCTCTAATCTAACACTTAACAATGTTTTTAACCATGCACTAAGTTGCACTAAACTTGACAGAACATACAAAGATGTGCAGAGAAGATGGTAAATCTTCAAATCTAGGTATGTGGGGAGATCTGTCTCAAACCTAAACAAACTCAAGGATGACAAAAGTTGTCTGCACGTTACTTGTTTTTGCCTGCCTCACGCAAAATTAGCACATACTGTCCAGACACACAGACTGGACAGGAAATTAGAAGCATTTCAGCATTTATTTCACTCCTTCTCAATGGAAATCTAAACACCATATCCTCACCAGAGGGGCCCCTGAGAATATGACCAAGCTGTTAGCTTCAAACGCTGCTCAAGTCTCACACAAACAATGTTTAATGATTTCCTCTCCTAAACATACAGATGTGGGCAGACAAGGTCTTATAAAAGCTTGCAGATAGTGCTAATGGAGCGTGGTTGTTAATGGGCCAGCCGTACTCCCATTGATAAATGAGGCTTATCATACTCAAAGCACCAAGGATTTGTTACACTTTTCCCACTCTTTGATTCAGCTACAGATAACACTCTAATGATCTGTGGTATTTCTGTTTCTTACTATGCATGTTGTAATATGGCAGCATATGGGAAAATTGCTGTCCTTTTTTGACAATAAAGATCTACAGTATTTTCTGGACTATAGGTCGCACCTTTATATGTTTATGTTTATTAAATTTGTTCATTTTTTTTACAAAAGAAACACAATAAAAGACAATCCCATAAATGATACGTACAA
>JARVJN010000752.1:18057603-18070763 GCA_031763805.1 Argolebias nigripinnis | reverse complement strand
CTACGCAAAAACTTAGGACAGTGTTACACTTTTACTATTTTATGCTTATGTTTATTAAATGTTTTAGTGTTTAGTGTCTAAATGTTTACTGTTGCACCGAGGGACAGAGAGAAACGCAATTTCGGTCCTGTGTATGTCCTGTACATATTGCAGTTCTGACAATAAAGTTGACTTTGATATGGAAAAGTTTATACAGTACATGTATGTCTGACAGGTTTCTGTGATTTCTCTGTTTGAGGTCTTTGCCACCTACTTTTAAAATATTTGGCTTGTATTTAGCTCTTTTTTTTCCCTGTCTACTGCAGTTAGTCCATTCATTTCTTTCCATTTTATTCCCATCGTTCTTCAGCTTCAGTGTGCGGTAAATGTTTTGTATAAATCACAACAAGCGAGCCTCCCTTGTCTGTCAGTTATGAGAGTTAACTTTTACGTAGTGATACAAATTCACAGATCCTCAGTCAGTTTGTAGTCAAACTAATACCTCGTATGTGAAGTCTTGTTGGAAGTGATCCAGAGACAGGATCAGAAGATGGAAAGAGAACAACACCAGGAATCGTTCACTGGTTTCCTGTAAAGAGCAACATAAATCAGATTCCACCCACACTGATCTCCATCCACAGAAGCCCTCTCGTGTTGTCACCTGTGTGTAGTTGTTGTACAGAGACACCAGAGAGGAGTGGATGATCTCTCCATACACATGAGCAGGTTGACCCTCCCAGCCTCTGACTGGCTGCTGGGAGTAAATCCTGTGATGTAGCTCATCTCTGCTCCTGCCCCACAGCTCCACCTGGTGGCAAGGACGGGTATGAGCACAGATCTGATCTGAACATCTTTCCATTTCACAGTCTGAGACAACATTTCAGCAGATAGACATAAAGATAACAACACATAATCTCACAAAAACACTAAAACAGCAAGACATGAAGACTATTTTTATATCTATATATATTTTTTGTTATGATGCAGATGTTTTAAACTTGAGGGTAAAACAATAATATTCATCACATCCGGCCTCGGCCTGCCTGAGCTGTAGGACGTGTGAAGTGTGCTGGTGAAGATTCTATCCAGGACATTATAAAATCAGAAAAAACGTTCAATACAGAAACAACTGGACTTTATTTGTAACAGAAGACGTTTCGCTCTTCATCCGAAAAGCTTTCTCAATTCAAAGAGCAACGTTTGGGAGTGAGTCCAGTTGTTTCTGTATTGAACGCTTTTTCTGAAATGTTTTCACAGCCAAAGTGTCTCGCTGCGATATTCTACGAGGCTTACGAGACCTCCTGTTCCAGATGTTGAGCTGCAGGTGTGTGTGGCGGTGACAGCTGCTTCTCCTCTCTGCTGCTCCTCACCGACGACAGCTGAAGGTTCCTCACACTGAAAACACACGTATACGCATCAGAACGTTGTCTCAGACGGTCGTGTCAGTCGTCAGTCGTATTGCTTTCTGCAGCTCCGTGGTTTTTGCTTCACGGCCTCTTTGACGCGTCGATGTGGCTTTGGTCAACTCTGCTACCTCGTGTGCACCATCAAGCTTAAAAAAAAAATAGTTCCTTAGCGTCAGAGCTGACAGAAGTTGGAACATTTTGCAAAATAAGCGCATGCTTTAGCTCACCGCAGCCCCCACTGAGCTAATTGTGTGAATGTTCATGAAGCTCTGTTGTGATTCGTTTTTACTTCTGTAGGTTTTTCAGTTTGGTTCTTGTCCCACAGTTTTCAAGCTATTTAAAAAAAAAGCATAAATCAAAATGTTCAGCTCTTTCAGGACAATCTTGCTATGACTTTTGGTATCAGTGCAACTTTGGTTTGTTGAAATATTTAGCCTTTTCTGCCATTTTTTTCCTCATAAAATGAATTGAGGTCTTTTGACATCCTTCATATGTTTTGTTTTCAACCTTTTACTGCTTCAGCTTCTTTCAGCTTACTTGTGCAAATGTTAACTTTTTTTAGCTACTTTTACATCATTTCATCAGTTTTTTCAGCTGTTTTGTGCTCCTTTCAGATTTGTTCTGCTAACTAAAACACCTTTGTGCTTGTTCAAACTGCTTTCTGCTGATTTCAGCTTCTCATACTCATTCCAGCTTATTTCTGCAAGTTGCAGCTTTTTCTGTTATTTCATTTCTGCTGTCATTTAGCTGTTTTATGCTAATTTTGGCATTTTTCAGCTAATTTCATATTTCTTTTGCACACATTTAAACTTTTTTCACCCTAGTTCAGAAAAAACATGCTCTCTCCATGTTCTGGTAATTCAAGCTTCTTTCTGATTTTCTAGCTACTTTTCAGCTGCTTTTTTGTTGTTGTTGTTGTTGTTGTTGTTGTTGTTGTTGTTGTTGTTGTTGTTGTTGTTGTTGTTGTTAAATTCAGCTTTTTTCATAAAATTTACACGTTGTGCTCATTTCTGCTTCTTTCTGTGGCATTGACAAACATGTTCTTTCTGCTTCTTCTAATTTAAGCTTGTTCTACCTTTTCAGCTACATTTCAGCTAACTGTTGCTAATTTCAGCTGTTTTTTGCAAGTTCTTCAGCAATAAGCATTTTCACAGGAAATGCAGTTTCTCTAGTTATTTTTTTGTAATGTAAAATTTAGGTTTTAGTTACAGTTTATACACCTTATGTGGCAGTTTTAATTGGTTTTTAAAATAAATTTATGACCTCGTTGTTTTTTTTATTTTTATTTTTTATAATTTTAGGTGATTTTGGGCGTAGAAACATTTAGTTTGTTTTCTGCCTGTCATACCTTGTCGTCAGCAGCCATGATTTATTTTTTGTTTGTCTGGTTCTCTTTTCTTTATGCACGTTCTGTCTCGTCTTTTTGTCCTCTCTGAGCTGCAAGTATGAGCCGACAGCGAGCGCTCTGTTTGCTGTCAGGGCGCGGCGGCGCTGCAGCGTTCTGTTTTTAGCTCACAGAGGAAACTCGGGCAGCATCACAGGAACATCGTTTTTCGTTAAACAATTATTTCTCCGGTTCTTTGAGTTTGAGGACACTGAATTAAAGACGTCACAAGAAGTTTTCAGTGAAGCCAAAGGTCATATTTATGATGAAACTTTCCTAAAAAGTGTCTTAAAGAGAAACAAACTGTTCCAAACTTAAAAATGTGAGATTAATAAACGAGCGTGCAGACTTTGTTTAGTGACTAAAAGCATTTAGAGAAGTATCTAAAAAAAACCTAAGTCTGGTCCTCTGGACATTCAAAAAATAAAACAAAACAAAGCAAAAAAAATAAAAAATAAATGTTTTTGTTTTTGTTTTTTTGAATGTCCAGAGGACCAGATTTAGCTTTTTTAGATTTTTCTACCTGGATTATTGAGCATGCATCAAGGTATGAGAAGTTATGTTGTTGTTTAAAGTTAAAACTATTAATACTGACAAAGTTGAGAGTTTTATGTTTATTTGAAGGTGATTTAAAAAAATTAAAGGCTAAATACAAATAAAAGGTGAACATTTAATTGTACAGTTTGTACTGTTTTTCTGAGGCTTTTGTATTGTTTATATCGATATTGAATTGTATCGTTATTGACTGAAATTTAGAACTATATCGTGATAAAGGTTTTGGCCATACTGTCCCGCACTAAGTTGAAAGAGTTTTTGGAATGAGCCTTTGGGATGATTTTATTAAAAATATTTGTCCTCTCAAGCACAATGATTCAAAATGTGCACCTTTTTGTCATTAAGCTCAAATCCAAAGATCTGGTTAAATAAAATAACTGTGACATGCATGTGAGTCCCTCTATGCTTGTCCCTCAGGTTTTTAGCATGACCCTTTGTCTCATGTGTGCTTGTGCACGCATGTGTGTGTTTGGTCATTCATTATTTGCACATTACCAACTCTGCTATCACTGTTAAATGCTATTCTGTATCTTTTTCTCACCTTTCGTTTCCCCTCTCACTTTTCCTTTCACATCTTGTCAGCCTGCTCTGGCCTAAAGTCAAAGACGTCACTGTATGGAGAATACTTATTACACATGCTAATGCAGCCAAGCATTCTTGGTTGCAAAGATGCATGTGACACAAACCTACATGCGACAGCCACACGTAGAACTGTATGCTTCTTCCCTCTCTCAAACACAATCACACTTCTACAGAAAGAGTCGCACGTGGATGCGCACAATAGTGCTAATTAAAGCCGTCGGTGTGAGCAAAGAAAAATGTAATGCTGACATTTAGTCAAGGGAGATTTGGGGAGATGAGGAGAAATTCTAGCGCTCTTCTTGAACTGGGCCTGGGGCAGGCTGGCAGACAAAAGGACAGAGGCAGGCAAAGAGGCTGGGATATAGAGCGGCGAAAAGGTCATCTCCGTGAAAAGGCTAACGTGTCAGTGCTTTTGTTCCTGGCCTTCGGAACATATGTTTGGCCCTCCTCCACGGCCGCCCCTGCTATCAGGATGAAATCTAACCCCCAGCACCCTAAACGCAAGTACAAAACACACTTACACAGACACACACACAGTGGACAGTGGTAATGTTACTATACCACAGTTGTTTAGGATAAATGGATGAAAGTTGGGCTGAAGGTGTTGCCTTACCGCTCTCTGTTCCAGAACACCTGTCTGTTTCTGGGCTCGGAAATCAAGATAAGCAAAAAGTGACAAAAGAGGAAAAATGAACAAGTGTGTGGGAGCCAAATACACAGATTGAAAATTGAGTTAGGCTACTTTTACATGGGCATTCACAAATGGGTTCACTAATGTCCAAAACCCAAGAAAGCATTGATAAAATTGCTCTTTCCTCACATTGTAAATTGATAACAAGCAGCTTTAGAGCCTGTTCAGATCTGACCTCATCAGAGAGTTAGCTGATCATTCACACCTGGCATTAGAAAGAGTTTCCACATGTGTATCAAATGTCCACTTGTTACAAGTCATTCCATTTAGGACACAATTTAAACCCCATTATTTGTCTGGAAGTTGAATTATTGAATCAGCCAAAACTCGTTTTTGCCATTGAGATGGCTAAATGTTACTTTTACCTAAATATCTTAGTTGGTGATGTTGTTGTTTCCTTCTGTCTTTTTTGTTGTTGTTGTTGTTGTTGTTCTTTCATTCTGTTTTGTCTTCTGCTTCCACAACTTCTCACTGTCTCATCCTTATCATGCAACCTTGACAAAGTCGTTTTCAGCTTGTTTCACTTCAATGTTGTCTTGATGTGGGAAAAGTGACGGCATTATTCAAGTGAACCTGCCATTTTACACATCTCTAGTTCTGCCGCCGTGGATTTCATCTTGCCCCACCCCCACCCTTCAGCTCCAGTTGCCCCTTCACACCAATTGTTTGTGCCAAACTTGATGACCTACATTTGCATGAAGTCTCTGTTGGCAGATTGGGCTGGCTGAGAAATTCACCCACTAATCACTGCCTGGTGGTCAACAAGTACACCTGTCAGAAGAAGGAATGAGAAAAGGAGCACTAATAGCTGCTGATGTGATGGGAATGGTGACTATTCAGCATCACAGCTTATTCTAAGTTACTGAGTTTGCATCAGCATGTGTGTTTTATTTAAAAGTGACTAGATCCTCATCTTTTGTGGCTTCTTAGTCCCTTTCCCTAAAAAATAAATAAAATCAAAGCACTGAAGTAAAAGTGTTACTGGAAAAATGGATAAATGAATAAATGATGATGTGGAAACAGAGTGGAAATGCAAGTGGCAGGACACGTGCAGAAGGGAACAGATAGGAAAGTAAGACAGTGATTAGGCAACAGGAGTGCCGGTGATAGGCCTCTCCTCGCGGTCTCTGTGGACCTAAGAGATAAGCCGAAGAGGAGCTAGGCAGGCAACATGGCAGCCTTTCAACCTGCATCATGCAGCCACTGACTGCCTTGCTCACCCAAGAGACCACAGTGTGCTATCTGTAAGAGGGAACACATTCATAAAAGCTATTATTTCACAGATAGTTTGTGCTCTGTTTTGTTAAGAAAAACTGTCAGGGCTCAACATTTCTTGTAGCTATATGGAGAAAGTGTGGGGGTAAAAGGAATGATTGTAGAGTTACAATACAATGGGAAAAATTATCAAAGCTCCCCGCTGAGATCTCTCAATATTTCCCCAAAATGTTTACATCTTAATTTAATTGCTACTCTATCCTTATGATTTTTTTGCTGTTGTTGTTGCTTTAAGTGATCAAAAGTGTGTGCATGTCATCTTTTCAGTTTTATTCAGAGACCATGTTGTAACCTCAGTGCTGTGTGCAAACCAAAGAAGCCAGCTCACAATCAGGGCGTGAAATGCTAAAGAGCTCGCAGCCAACACGTCTGCATGGTGTTTTCTCCCCACTACTGTTCATTTGACATTTAGTAAATCATTACTGCAGTTACGACCTCGAGGAATAATCACACACACACACCAAGTATGGACATGAACACACACACACACACACACACACCCTTGATGATAGCTGTTTATTAACAAGTTAGGTGACCTGATTTCATTTTGTTGCCAAAATTGTGAGGTGGTAATCAGAGGTGTGTGGTAAAAGCCCCTGGAGTAGTCTGACATTTCATTCGTCTGATTGTCAAAGCCTTTATGTAATCTAAAATTATCTTGTTTTCTAAATTAACACATTCTTCCTAAAAGATTTATCTTATTCTTAACATCTTTGGCACATCATAGTATTAAACCAACCATAGCAATTATCTCAATTTTTATGGATGTTTTATTTTTATTATCTTTTGCACATGGTTTTCAGATCATGCACAAATATGACCCTGTCAGACTTTTCACACATTACAGGCATGTGCTAAACTTCCTCGGAGCTCTCTTTAATCATTGCTGTGTTGTCGTAAAGTAAAGAGGATATAAACCCAAGTGATACAATGGCCAGAGATCATTGTCATCTCCTCCCATCCACACATTGTCAACAGCTTGATGGCATCAGGACATTTTTATGTATTGACAGGTCACAGGCGCTGCTTGAAAATCCTTCTTTCAATACCTCTTAAACGTTCATTTTAAAGACTGATATTGTTTTTCTAATTATTGCTTTTCACTCACTGTTCTTGCATAATATAGAAATAGTGGCTTACCAAGTTTTCATGCTGTTGTTAGGCTCTACTCTCAATCTATCAGCAGTGCTCGCTTAATTGCTGCAATACAGATCAGCATCCTCTTAATTAATGCAAATGGAACAAGCAAGCATTGAGTCTCGCAGATATTCTTTTGCCTCTGTCATTATATTGTTTTATCAAAGTGCTTTAAACCCATTGTCTGCACGATTGGCTAATAAAGAGCTCCTAATGTCTTGTCTTGCACTCACAGCGCACATCCTCCTTTTAATCCATAAGCTCTTAAGGCGTCCATAACTGCCTTGTTCACGTCAGGCCAAAAGAGAAACCAGTAAAGGGCACTAAAGCAACCTTTACGGTCCATACACATTCACACGCACTTAATATCAAGGAGTGAAGAGACGAGAATTGACTGCGTATAGATGAGAGCAATACCCGCAATCAAATAAAGATGGAGCTCAAAAGTGAGACATTTTAACGTTGGCCTTGAGAGCCTTGAGTGGGCAGAGACGTGGAATCAATAAAATAAGAAAACATAATATATTTTCCCTGTGCGCATTTAACTCGAAGAGCAAAACACACTTAGAAAACACAATAAGGCCTATAAATTATAGAAATATGAAAATGACTCTTCACTTTTTCTGTGTCACTGAGAAGTGGGGGAAAAAAGACGAGCTCTGCCTTTTTTACGGTGATGCATTTTCTTCATGAACTGGCCACTTGCCTTGCAGCGTTTTAGAGATGAACTTAAATATTGCTATCAGAAATTTGATATATTCAATTCTTTAATGTTTTACGCTTACTGCAAGTTCCTCAAAAAGCTGCCCTAACACCTTTACATCATTTTGACTCAGAGTAAAACCTTAAGCTGAATGTCCCCTTGTCCCATCACGGATGGCAACCATAAACAAAGTGTGGGTTGTGTTGCCCTTTCCGACACAGAGGTTATGTGGACTGAATGAGGCAGAGACAGAGGGTGATGTCTGTGTTCCAGCCCCAGAGGCAAGATGGAGAAACACGTCAAGGTGGGGATTCAAGAAGGGAGATGCTATGACTCTCACACAGCGGTCCCTTTGCGAACACCCTCAGGGTGTGAGCGTTATGATTGTGTGTTGTTTGAAAGAGGGAAGGAGTGTGTTTGGCCATCTCTGTTGTGGTGGAAGTAACATGGGAAAAAGAACTGTGCCAATGGACAGAAACAGAAAAGGAAAATATATAAAAACTGAATAAAGGAGTGGGTCATTAAGGTTACTGCGACGGACAAGGGATGAGATGTTGCCATTGCCTAGAGCTTTGGTTATTTCCTTAACACAAATGACAAACTAAAGTGGAGAAAAACACTATGGCAGAAAGGCACCTCATTTGGTCATTAATTATGTTTGACGTGTTCTTTACATCTACCTTAAGGGAAAAGTGTTGAAAAGATTCTGTTGATTAGATCCTAGGAGCTTTGTGTCAAGTCATTTCAGCAATAAAGATACATTTTTTACCTTTATTTTTATTCTACAAATATTATATTGTTGTTACAACAACTGGTTGGATTGCAACAAAATATCATGAAGATGCGTACATTCATATACATATTACAACTAATAAATATCTCTTAAGTTTCCCTTTGGCATCATGTGGTCAATATTTGAACACATTTTTATGGTAACTTTTGTAACATTCTCAACATTGTGGTACAGATTGCCATGAAATCGTGTGCTTCAATTCATATAGATATACACGTTAGTGGTCGACTTTTTCAGTTTAGAGTGATGATGCTTTTATAATCATTCCAAGCTTTACAGCTGATTATTTTAAGAGCTACTGTTTGTGATAAGAGTGGCTGTGGCTGAGTGGTTAGAGCAGTTGTCCAATGCAAGATTTGGGGGTTCAATTCCACCAGCAGTCACATAATGAAGTTTCCCTGGGCAAGACTGGTATCCTAACTTTTGGATTTGGCTTGTTCCTGGTCTAACAAGGAAGCCGTCGGCAGCAAACTTGGCCTTGATCAGGCTTCCTGCCTTATGTGATGGCTTGGTTTGTGCCTCGAGCACCCAGACTCAAATGCTTTTGGCAGGATGGATCATCCCTGGGATTACTCTCAAGCACGGTCCAGTGGTGTGGCCATTTAATTTTGACGTTTTGGAACTGAGAGGACTGACACAGACTCAAGGTAGACATAATCAGTAAAATTATGCTTGTCCCAAAAACAATCGTGTTTATCTAAATTGGGCTCCCTGACTGGCCTTGACAGGCCATCTTATCTTAATTTGCGTGGAAGCTCTGTAAACCTTGATGCTCTACCCCTTCCCCCTCTCCCACAGAGGAAGTCTACAGACCAATCAGAGGGGCCTGGCTGAATAAACATTCTGTCATCATTTCAGGACTCGTTGGATTCTATCTGGCGTCATTCTTGGGCGTCCTCCACCCAGAGAATATATAGATCTGTCCAGAGGGAACTATATGAACTGAGCGATTTATCACTCTTATCGGAACGCTTGCAATGCCTCTGTGTGTTGTCTCTGGACATGTTCACTACCCTTGCTTACACCCCCCAACCCCGCAGAACATTGGCATCATTATGTGCTTGTGCATGTGCAAGATTTTTTTTTCATTTTCATGCTATTAATATTCAGCCAAAGATTAAGAGCATGTTAGGGTTTTTTTGGGTGGGCCTCCAAAGCCTACTATATGTTGTCACTTTCACCACTTTATTGTCTGTCCAAACAGGTCTCAGCTGTAAATGAGTCTTTGCAGTTCAATGGGATTTATCTGTTTAAATAAAAGTTGAATGAAAAAAAAAAAAGACGCTGAACCCCTCATAGCTTCTAATGTGTGTCCCATCAGTGTATGAATGTGATAAAGCACTGATTATAATTTGTATAGATATAGTAGAGTGCTATATGAATGGGTCAATGAGGGCACAGATTGTGTTGTAAAGCACTTTTGAGTATCTTGATAAGAGAAAAGTGCTATATAAGTGCAGTCTATTTACCATTTGCTTATTATACATGTCATCATTTAGCAATTTATTTAGAACAGGACTTTTCAGGTTGTGCAAATTCGTTAAGACATAATTGTAAACGCTGATACTAAGGCTTGATGTTATGTTTGATAGTTGCAACTCCTTCCAGAAGCAGCTTCCCCGGATCTCTCCTTTGAATCAATCAGCAGTTCAACTTCAACCTCAGGGGACCATTACTTCTCATCTGAGGATCGATGGCTGTCAGTCATGCATGCCTTCATCAGTGGCTATGTGTCCAAGCAGGTTGTGATCCACTGCATGATGTGCAAATGTTAAGACTTGGCTGTACATGTTTTTATGTACAGTGTTATGCACAACTGTGTATCATACAGCACAAAAGTACATTTTTTACAGTTTCACAGCTGACTGCCTACTCCATGACCTTTGACATACTCCATGGTGGGCTGCAATAGTCCTTCTTGTTACATTTCAATGGGTCAAGAGTACACAGTGGAATCATCACTGATATCCTGGAGGGATTAAAGAGTGTTTCAAAAGGCTAAAAAAAAACTAGAAGCAAGTCTTTTGACATAAATTGAATTACCACATTTTGAAACTTTTGATCCATGTGCGTGATTTCATAAAAATGTTTATTAGCAGTTCACCTTTGAGCTGATTTCCTCCAAAATATGCAATGTATGTTACTTTGCATGAATATACAAAAATGATAAACTGTATCTTTAAGGACATGTAACTGACATGTTTAAGCAGAAAATGCTCTTTAGAACACAAATGTGGACAAGGTTTCAAAAGCCTCTAATCCTGCACAGATTTGAAAACATGCATTAAATAAGGCCGACCAAAACAGTTCTTTCATGGACAATCCGGTTTATAAGATTGCTTTGATCCAATCAAAATAATCCATTGTAATTTAAAGAGTACAGGTTGGCTGCATTAATTTTCTAAATGAAATGAAACCATGTAGGGATGGAAAAATGGGCTATGCTAAAGAAAGATTCATAAAAATACAAAGTGATTTTATTTTTTTAAATAGACAGCTTTTTATTTTTCTGTACACATATCAATTTACCTTAAGAGAGTATTTTGTCCTATTGTTCTGTCAATAGTGGAGTCGATATATGTGCTAACCATGGGAAATAAAGTGACCAAATGCAGCAAATGGAATGTAGCTGGGAATGAGCTCTGGATTCACTGGTGATGTAAACCTCAGATATCTGCATACAACTGAAAGACATTACCTCCTGCCAGAGTTGCACCTGCATGCAACCACATGTTTTAAACCCCAGCATTTGGGTGAACAGGAATACAAAGAGTGAGACAGTGCACATACAGTTAGATTCATATGAATGGACACGGAGTCTCGTACTGAAATTCTAAGAAGAAGACACACCATGGCAGTATTAATTTTTCATAACATCATGCTCAATACAAAATGCAATAAGTGTTTCTTGTAAGATGACTCCAATGCACTTATAGCACTTGAGTGTGCAGCAAGGTTCTCCTCTGAGGTCCAGCCTGCATGTTTGTCTGATTCTGTGGCAGAATGAAATCTGATCCACAGAATATATACTGTACTGTAGAACACTGCATACAAACAGTGTAATCTGAAACCACTAATACCTCCTGTTACCAGGTGGGTCAGACTGAACACATAGCATTTAATAACAATATTTAAATATAGTGTATCAGTCTCAGATTATAGGAATCTGAAAGAAAATAGGTGCCATTTTTAAAACTGCCCAGAGATTTCCACGAATCTAATTTTGTTTTAATTTAATAGATAACCTATTGTTGCCTGTGTTGTAATGGTTGTTGTGATGTCCCAGCATGCTTTGCTTCTTTCTACAAATGTTCAATGAGATTCAGGTAAGTTGACGCATGAGGAGAGGCAGTGAGAAATAATTGATATTTCTCCAAACTGTTGTTTTTCAAAGAGCTGTCTATACAACAGGCATGATCATAACATTTTTACTCACACACAAAACCGCTTTATAAATAAACTGCATTATTTCTTTAGTGTCACGTTTCTTTTAGTTTTTAGAGTAGAGTAAAGCATTTCATAAAATCTAATTAGGATTGGACATTTTATTAAACTAGTACGGAGAGACTGATATGGATTTTAACCAATAGCAATTATTTATTTACTTATCTAATGGGTTACAATTTCATTAGAAAAAATATAGAATAGGATTTCCCATTTTAAAGTAGTGGGCTCCTTTCAGTCTCATTCATATTTGATGGTGAACAACAGAGCACAGCCTTTCTCAGATCTGTGCAGAGATGCTCGGCTTCAAGTCCAGGCTTCTGGTCAGTCACGTATTCCATCCCAGCAGCCACACCTACGTTATGCCCCATAGAAAACCTTCATCCCAACAACCAAATCTGGAGCACTGTATACATTTTGCAACAACTATTGTAATCTGTTAAAACATCCTCACAGCAAGAAGCTATTGCCATGTTCCTCTGTGGACAGGATGAATTTTGTGGTTCTCGGTGCCAGGTTTCCACCACACATATAAGCTGCTGTGTTCAGTGGACCACAGTTCAATTTATAAAAGATCCTCCAGAGATCATCCAAATGGTTTAATCAGACTCCTAGCACTGAGGATGATCAACGTTCATCTCGTTCTACCATAACTAGATAGAGATAGATTTAATTCATAATTTACTGTCCATATAAACAGTGGGATTTAAAATCCACAACACATCAGCTTACTTTGACCTGGTCGTCTTTGTGTAGGGACACACAGCTTTAATGCCTTTATAAATTATGTTGACCTCCACCTCTTGGTGATTGGTATCAGCAGACACCCACACAGCAGCTTTTGTTTTCAGGACATTTTTCCAATTTGAGTGGTAATGTGACATGATAACTTTGACATTGTATAGCTCAGCAGTAACACAATTCTTTCTCTAAAGCCTGAAACTGGAACGCTGGATGATTAGGATTACAAATGGGTAGTAGGATTTGAAGAATAAATCTGAAGTAATACAAAAATAAAGAAATGTAAAGCCAATGGTCCAGATAAATTATTAAATGTAGTCTTTAAAACAATGCAACACAATTACTGTGAATCATACAGTTTGAAATGAGTTGATCGCTTTTCAA
The DNA here is from genome assembly GCA_031763805.1 of Argolebias nigripinnis. Taxonomy (NCBI): domain Eukaryota; kingdom Metazoa; phylum Chordata; class Actinopteri; order Cyprinodontiformes; family Rivulidae; genus Argolebias; species Argolebias nigripinnis. Next base: position 18,057,689 of record JARVJN010000752.1, on the reverse strand, counting down.
TGGTTTTCTTATACTGTATATCTATCTATCTATCTATCTATCTATCTATCTATCTATCTATCTATCTATCTATCTATCTATCTATC
>JARVJN010000752.1:17884208-17894215 GCA_031763805.1 Argolebias nigripinnis | reverse complement strand
AATGATACATTCTCTCAGTTTAAACTTTTGATCTGTGATTTGTGTTCTATTCTGAATAAAATATTAGATGTTGGCGCGTCCACATAATTGCATTCAGTTTTTATTCACAATTTGTTTAGTGTCCCAACTTTTTTGGAATCTGGTTTGTACTGCACCACCATGCTTCATTGCTGATTCAGTTTATTTCTATGACAGTTTTTATTTGCGTCAGAAACATTATTACATTGGGGGTGGGGGTGGGGGAGATGGGGTAGAGGCAGGGCAGCCAACTCGGGACCCAAAACCACATGCTGTGGTGTCCCTGAGCAAGACACGCAATCCCCAATTGCTCCCATGGCGCCTATGTAACTCCCACTGCTCCACCTGGGTGCATCCGTGTGATGGGTTCAAATTTGAAGAGAACCGATTTCACCATTGTATGGGAACATACAATGATGACAACACTTTACTATTATGATACTTTAGCAAACACTTTTGATCTTGTTTATGACATTCAACTGGCTAACATATGTTACCTGCTAATATGAGGGGGAAAAAGCCATTTCTGACTCATTTTGCTAATGTGGCCAAAATGGTCATTTATTTGAAATTCACATGTGGAAAAAAGTGTGATTTTCTTTAAACTGGAATTACCGTATTTTTCTGACTATAAGGCGCACCTGATTATAAGGCACAATATCAATGAACTGGTCTATTTTCATACATAAGGTGCATTAAGTGAAACAAAACAGTCAGATAAGTCACACTTTATTCAACTCATTCACAATTAGGCCTGTCGCAATAAACAATAAATCAATTAATCGCATGACAAATGAGAATTATCAATCTCATTTTGATTTATTGGCATTATCATTTGTTCGTGTCTCTCTCTTTCTACTGAAGACACTGGATGACAAAAGGCTCAACTCCGGTCCTCTTCACTGACCCCTCCCTTTTTCTTTAAAATCTGTTTTAACCATCCAATATAGCATTTTTGGATCGTTAAAAGCAGCTAAGCTAAGAAGTTAAGCTACGAGCTAAGCTAACGGGCCAACCTTACTAAAAAAAAGCTCTGTCTTGTCGAAGCTCCAAAGTTCATGGTTGAACCCCTTTTTGTGTAAAAAGTTTTTCTCTGCAAAAAGAAGCTGAGATCTTGTTTGATTTTTTTTATTAAAAACTTTGTGTGAAAAATGCTATGCTAAAGAGCTCAAACCACAGCATCCGCCATTTTGAGAAACGAAGAAAGATGGCCCATGTCACGTCAAGGGGCCTCCCTCCAATATTTCTTAGACTGCTGCTCACTCCCTCACTATCCATCCTTCGGTTCAAACAGTCTTATACTGCCATCCGGTGGTTAAAAAAGTACTACGTGCAAAATAAATTAAACATTTCTTCTTAAATTTGACAATAATTACCAATGACTGTCAAATTTCAAACAATATTATCATTTATCGCAATAATTTCTGAGAAAATTTATCGCCTAGCAAAATGTGTTATCTTGGCAGGCTTATTCACAATAACTCTCAACATTGTCCAGTTGTACCAAATTGGTTCGAGGTCATTAAGCACAACCAGAATTAAAACATAAGGCGCACTGTTGAATTTTGAGAAAATTAAAGGATTTTAAGTGTGCCTTATAGTCTGAAAAATATGGTACATGTTAAAAAAAAACTTTAGAAATTTCTTGCGACTCACTGGCATAAAGTTTGTTCTTAAACCAATAAGGGTGTTTATATGTTGGACCAATGATGAAGCATTAGCAAATGCACATGTATGTGTGCATGAAGTCTGCTTCATGGCTGAACTGCCACCAAAAAGCTGATCCGGCGGCCACTTTGCACCTCAGTGCGTCTGAGCAGCACAGCAGTAGATTTTCATCTTGAAAGCAGATTCAGCAGCAGTGGAGAGCGTGAAAGCTCAGTTCCACTTTTTAAAATGCCTCAGGGCAACGTAAGCTGTGGGTCTAAAGTGCCAAAAAGAATCCCATCTCCTCTGTGCTTTGAATGAATAAAAAAAAACCCATCTTTTCCATTTCTGTGGCTCTGCCTGCTGATATGCTTTTACGACTGTCATGCCAAGTGTTTGGGATTTGAGCAGTACCTCGTGTCATCCTTTAAGGAAGTCTTTGCGGTGGCTTGTTTTGTGGTGACAGCAGAAGAATTACCTGTACAGCACTTTTTGTCAGCTCACTGTGCGGAGAGCTCACAAACAAAACCATTTAGCTATTATTTCCTGTCAGTCTCCAATACACGGATGTTTATCAAAAAAAACGGACGGTTGTGGAAGTGAAGCATAATAGGACAGGTGGGGGAGAGGGGCAAGGAGAGAGGGGTGCTGGAGAATAGGAGAGCAGGGGGGTGTTACTGGAGCCAGAAAAAGGGTCTTGGTGTCCCAGTGGAAAGAAATAGTGGACACCAACTGTAATTTTCTCTGCGGGATCCCATGTAATTGAGTCGTTTAAAATACAGATACAGAGATTAATCAAAGCAAAGTGGTGGAGGTGGAGGCTGCAAAGTAAAATGGAAAAAGGGGGTGAAAACAAGGAGACAGAAGTGTGCCTCTTCTATTATCGAACAAAGTCAGTCTGTTTATCCTTTTCATCTGTCAGTCCAGACAGGATGATACTTGGAGATTTGCCCTTAATGCTATTCTGTTTTAGCTATCATAATAACCCCTCTTTTATGCAAAGATGAGATTGAATTAGATTGACTCCAAAAGTTAATCAGTTGTAAACGTAAAGATGAGAATTGCTTTCCGAGATTCACTGAAATCTGTCCACCTTTCAGCAGCGAGTGACTAAAAAAAGAGGACAATTTATCTACAAGACAATAAAGTTGTAGCTCTTATTGTCTTTGTGTTTTTAGAATGTTTCACAGCCGAGATGTTGTTCACTCCTTCCTGCTGTATGACGAGTGTGTTTCTGAATGAAACCTTCACCGGCGGTCCCTCAGGGGTCTCTGAATGAAACATTAACTGTTTCCTGAGCTTTGCCTTAAGAACTGTATATACAGTACTGTATGTCCAGTGCAGAATTGTGGCAATTATAAAGCAATTACAGTTTCATATTGCCAACTCTACTGAGACTGAGCAGGAGAGAAAGAGGTGGAAGCTCTGTAGTTGAAAAGAAGGTGAAAGTTCTTATTTGTAGGTGCCTGCTAATTTCACCTCATTACGACCACATAAGCATCACTTACTTTCTTAATCATGTGAATGCTGATTCGGCATTCATACTATTGTTTTCGTAACTATGTAGCTTTTGCAATGTACCTTAGCCATTTAAATATCAAAATGTTCAGCTTATTTGAGGGACAGGTGATTGCTCAAATAATTATACTTTTCAGAAATATTTGACTTAGAAATATTTCCTCAGAAATATACTGTATTGAGATCTATACAGTTCCTTCTTAAATAGCATTGTCTGCATATTTGAGCTTTTATGTCTTCTGCTGGCTTTTAGCTACTGTTCTGTTTCTTTTAGCTTTTTACCTACTTTTAGCTAGCCTATCAATCCTCTTTGCTTCAGACCATTTGATACTTTTGGATGACATTTAGCTACTTTGTTCTTTTAGTTACGGTAGTCTTTTGCGATTTTTAGGTGTTTTGCTCATTTTAGTTTTTACCTGGTGTTTTGTTATTTTAGCAAGTGATTTTCTACTTTCAGATTTTAGCTAGTTTTTTTTTTTTTGTTGCTACTTTAGCAAATGTTTTGTAATTTTAGGTTTTAGTTAGTACTTTGCTACTTTAACAAGGGATTTGCGAATGATAGCTTTTAGTGTGTTTTGATATTCTTGAAAGTGTTCAACTACTTTTAGCTAGTGTTCTGCATAGTGTTACATAGTGTTCTTTTTAATCTTCTTTATCAGATTTCACCAGCCATTCAGCACTCATACTGCATTTTCACAGAAAATGGGATTTATCTGCAATAAAGGAGAATGCAAGATAATTGCTGTATTTCCTTTATTGTTGTGGAATTTCTGTTAATCGTAAATGGATGAGTTTATTGGAGTTAAATACATAGAATCATGAGAAAAGGCTTTTATTTTCTTCTACACAAAAACAAGGAGGAAGAAGTGTGTTTGAGACACTTGATCAGTGTGTTACGATAACCACAGCATCGCACACAAACATACTTGAGGTCAACACTTCCGACTGCTTGATAGGCAGTTCTCCAGAGACCCACACTTCCCCTCACTTTTTAGACTATCTATGTTGATGACGGCTTAATTTGTTATAATTGTTTGCACGTGTCTGATTGTGTCAGTTGCATGCATCCTCTGCACATGACAGCCACCGTCTGATTCCCTCTTTGATATCAGACGACTAAAATCATTTCAGCTTCCTCTGGGCTTTGAGAGCACGGCACATGGCTGCAATATGTTAGCAGGCCAGATCAGACTTCAGTCATGTGAAATTGGAGGTCTTCATTCAGGGGTGCAAGTCTGGGAAAAGCTCTCAGCTGCCACATAATTTCTCCACTTCTTTGGAAGTGATAACATGCCCAAGGCTGAAGTGGAAAAGAAAGTGATACACACACTAATGTCTGGAAGACACAGAATGTCATAGTTTCTTCACCATGTGAGAATTTTGTATGTAAGCATTAAAGATCTCGCATGTCGGTGCTTTAAATAGTGGACACAACTGCACATTGATTAAAAAGCAAATATTTAGTGTCTTTTCTTTCCAGACCACACATTTGGCACCTCATTGGTTGACTTTGCTCACCACGGTTCGGATACAGTTTCTGGGATATGACTGTTTTGCATAAAAAGTTTGGAAATTTGAAGCAATTTTACTTTCTACTGTCTGGTTGTTGGCCTTTTCCAGATGTGCAACAATAGATGTTTCCACATGTGCTGCAAGAAGGAGAACCAATGACACAATGTTGGAACATTATTCTGGGAATACAGTCATAGCCAACTTAACCATGCTCCAGGTGCAAATGAAAAAACAAAGAGATTTGTTAATTGTGTGACCAAGTTAACTACTATTAACAAGACACACACACATACTCTATATATTCTACTACTACTATAGACTGTACTTACCGTATATAGCATCTTTCTATCTTATCAAGATACTCAAAGAGCTTTACAGTACTATCTGTGTACTCATTTACCCATTCATACAGCACATAGGCTAGTATACTCATTTACCCATTCATACAGCACATAGGCTATCTGTACAAAGAATAATCAGTGCGTTCGCATTCACCCACCTCAAAAGGAGGTTGTTCCTTTTCCACTGTCACCAACATTCTGCTCAGGATGCAAGATTGCAACAAAATGAAGATGAAATGAAGATCTGACAAAATCTGCTAACTTCTTTACATAAATTTTACTAATTGTCGTTTCACAATGTGCGACAATGCTGGAGCACAGGACGCTCTCCACTGCACACCTGCAGAAGGAGGTGAGGACTGATCGTCCAAGTCCAGCTTGTCTCAGCAAATGCAAATATTTTGTACTATTAGAATGAAATAGCTGTATTGTATTTAAATCTGGATTTATGATTTTGATTTGTTTCTTCTGTTCTGGATCCGTTCACCTGCTGTAGATTGTTTTTAAAAGACTGACACGTCTTTGTTTGTCCTCATCTTGTCTACTTTCTTCATTTAAAAGCATATAATGATTAATACAAAGGCTGGACAGAAAATATGTGAAAAAGCAACTAATATCCAAACAAAAACTTTAGTAAACTATCCAAAGGCCTGCAGCCCTATTGATCAAAAACACTTAAAAAAAATAATAATATCTGACTCCGTGGAAGCGATGTATAAGAAAACTAGTTTAATTTTCTGTGAAAATGTAATGTAAATACTGGGTGCTGAATGGATGTTGTAATTTGCTAAATAAGTATAAAATGACTTAAAGCTAAAAGGAGACGTGCACTTGCTAAATGCTAAAAGAACCAAAGTTCAAGGTGACATCATTCGCATCACATGTGGTACATGAGGTGGAACGGAACTGTGTACTCAAGGTCCCAGTTACACCAAAAAATAGCAATAATATAAAGTAAAAAAGAAGAAACAATACAAGGATCTAAGATATACACTAAACAATGATAACATAATATATTACGGTGTATTAAACAGCAGCCTGAACATGAGTCTGTTGTGAGCAGATGGGTATGGTATAGTAGCTTAACGGCAAGAAATCAGCAGCATGGATAATCAGCAGCATTACAAGACTGAGATTGCTGCAGGGTCTCAGACTGAAAAGTCTTTTTGATAAAAGCCAAAACGTTTCAAAAAATCCGTCCAGATGACCTGACTCAACCTTGTTAGATTTTTCTATGTGGATTATTGAGCAGCATCAGGACACTTTGGGCAATGTGTATTTGTAGGATCATTTGTTGTATCTAGTCCTGACTATATTTTTGGAACACAAAGCTTACCCTAATGTTGTATCGGGTTCTGTAGACGCTGCGGATGGGCATGCCCAGACCACACAGGCAGCACTCATTCATGTCACTGGCGATGGTGCAGCCGAGACACGGGTAGCAGAAAAACCCGTAGGCACCTGTGGCACAAAAAAACAGAACAACAAGAACATGTTACATATCTACTTATTGAAAAGAGTTTTTATCCAAACATGGAATAATTATTTCACAAAGCAATGTAATTCTGGCAGCATGGTGGATTAGTTGTTGGCACTGTTGCCTCACAGCAAGAAGTTGCTGGTTTCAATCCCCGTTTGGACCTGGGGCATGCTCTCCTTGTGTTTGCGTGGGTTTTCTCCAGGTACTCCAGTTTCCTCCCACAATCCAAAAACCTACAAGTTATGCTGCCATCAGGCCCAGGGACCATGAAACAGAGATCTGTGATAATGATAATTGTCTGGTTAAATAAAGGTTATGAAATCCTAAATTTTTGTGCAAGAAATTTCAGAAGTGTTTAAAGAAATTTCTGTGTATTGCTGACAGTAAAAACCTACCAGTAAAAACACAGCTTTTTTTTCTTGTTTAAAAAATATATAATTCTATGCCAGTGTACTTTTTCCTAATTGGATTTGCAATGTGTGTGAGTACAATGCCCTGGGACGACTTCTGTTGTGCCCTGGTGCTAAATAAATAAAGTGAACTGAATTTTATGTTTTGCACAATTTTTATGGCTTAAATGATTCTTACAGAATAAGGACTGATTTGTAAAGACCTGTAGGAATGATTAATTTAACACGCTGATTAAGAAGCTGATATAGTTTTTATCGGCATATCTTGTTTCCCCTTTCATGCATTTTATTGACCGAATTGTTTCCTTTGTGAAGGTCTTTCTCATAAATGAGGCATATGTTTCTCAACAAGACTAATTGCCGTCCCAACTGCAACCCATTTCTGTATAAATAACATTTCACTGAAGATATTGGCAACATGTCTTCAACATTGACATCCTTCAACAATTTGTTCTTTCTCTGTAGTGTCCATTAAAGAATGATGGGACATCATCCGTACGGTTCAGAATTTAGTAAAAGTTCAAATTAGAGCATCCCATGAACCTTGCAGTTGTGAAGTTTCTGTTGTTGGAACAAGGTTTTAGGAATACTGTATATCCTTTATCAGAGTCAGAGTTTCTTTATTGCCGTTCGCACCACATGTGGTCCATGTGGTGGAACGAAATTATGTACACAGGGTCCCAGTTACATCCAACAATAAAATGTAAAAAAAATTAAATAAAACTGTAATAAGATCTAAGATATGAACTAAGAAAAACAACTAAAAATACGCTAAGCACTAAAAGCATAAAAACAATACGCTGAACAGCAGCACGAACATGAGTGTATGAGCAGATGAGCACAAATGAACACAGCAACATGAAACAGATCAGCAGCAACATGAAACAGATCAGCAGCAATATGATGTGATTTCTCACAGTGATTATTCTGGTTAGATATTCATGAGTCGAACAGCCTCAGGGTAGAAGCTGTTCCTCAGTCTAGTAGTTCTACACTTAATGCTCCTCAACATTCTTCCTGAGGGGAGCGGGGCAAATAGTGTGTGTGCTGGGTGTGTGGAGTCCTTCATGATGCAGGTGGCCATCTTCCTGCATCTGGAGGTGTAAATGTCTGGGATGGTGGGGAGGGCTGACTCCCACAGACTTCTGTGCAGCCTTCACCACTCTCTGCAAAGCTTTTCTTTCTGCAGCTGTGAATTCTCCATGCCACACGTTGATGCTGGAGCACAGGATGCTCTCCACTGCACATCTGCAGAAGGAGGTGAGGACTGAGCTTCCCGGTCCAGCTCATCTTAGCCGCCTGAGGAAGTAGAGCCTCTGATGAGCTTTCTTGATCAGGCTGGTGGTGTTGTTGCCCCAGCTGAGGTTGTCATTCATGTGTACACCCAAGTACTATAGCTGGTACTTGTAGCAAGTACTTGTTTACAGCCAGAGCAACAATGCAAGGGTTTAAAGCAAATATTATTCAAATGGAACAATGGCTCAGTGAAAGTTCCGACCTAAATCTAGTCTGTGACAAGTCTTGAAAATTGCTATTCACAGACATGCTCTGTCCAATCTGACTAAATTTGAGCTATTTTCCAAAGATCAAGCAAAAACATTCAGCATCGAGATGTGTAAAGCTGGTAGATACATACGTTCATATTAATAAAAGACCACCTGTCAGAAGAACAGCCGTAAGCAGAGCTTGTTACATCCAAGGAACCAGTTTTACTCAAAGCAATAAAACTTTGGAAAATTTGCTAGAATGATGAGAAAACATCTAATCGTTTGAATCCAGGTACAAAGTGCCTGGTAGTTCCCATAGCAACCATTCCTTCATCTCTTAAGATCAAGTGGTTTAAGACAAAAGGCTATTTTAGGGTGAAAACCAAAAGAATCATAGCATCTCTGACAGCTCAGCTTCTATGATGTGTCATCCCATTGTCTCCCTGCACCACAAAGCCTCAGGGACCGAGCCTGGTTCGACCTGTGGCCTGGACATTATTGCAAACAGAGCAGGTGGAAAACAACGTTCTGAGTAAAAGAGATTCATCCATCCATCTGTCCGACCCAGGCTCAACCCTTGTCTCCTGCAGGGCTTTTGTTTGGGTAACTAATTTATCTTTTCTTTTTCTACAGAGACAAAAGAACGGAGCACATTGCTGAAATCAATATCAAATACCTTAAATTTTAACCCAAGTGTCTTTGAGGTAACATGCTGGCGATTATGCAACTAAAATAAATTGTTGTCTATGTATGCCATTTTGTAACCTAAATCTGCATCACTTACTAAACAGACTTGTTTTATCAGCCTCTTATACATTATTTATGCTGTTTTATTGACAATACATCACATTTTATTTAAGTTTATTAGTTAAAACTTTCTTGAAATATAGACACAATAGCAATCCTGTTACTGAGTCAATAAAGCTCATAAAGATTAGAACAGAACAAAAACAATGAGAAATATTATTCAAATGTAGTAAAGCTTTTTTAATTATTCAGCTGCTGTTCTACTGAGTGTTTTTGCAAACAGTAAAAAGAGACAAACGGAAGAACAACAAAATGATTATTTTTGTAATTTTAGCAGCTTCGAGGTGCACTGAGTTGGAAATCCTTTTAAAGTTGAATCAAATGAAAACTGTCAGCGGTCAGGACCAAAGATACAGTTTCCTTTGTCACTGTCTCAGATCCCACTCTCCATCTCCTCGGTTCTGTCACTGTATTTTTCTCTCCCTATCTGTCTGTCCTATGAAAAGATTGTCAATTATTTTGGTACATTCTGAGAAAAAGCTGAGTTACTGATATTCCTGGAAATTTTGTGATACATTTCTTCTGTAGTCTTTGTAGTTATTATCAATTTATTTATTTGATTGGTTGTGATAATGTAAGCAAAAAAGCCCAAATGATTTCTTCTCCTGTGTGTTTTTTTGCTGTTGTAAACAGCTGATCTGTGTTTGGTCGTTTTATTTATAATCTGCAATGTTCTTATGTCTATTTTTTGTACTTCCTGTTGCCTGTTATTTGTTTGTTTGTACAGCACTTTGGTTGGCCTTGTCGCTGTTTAAAGTGCTTTATAAATAAAATGGTATGGTATGGT
>JARVJN010000752.1:17824588-17835246 GCA_031763805.1 Argolebias nigripinnis | reverse complement strand
GGTTGGGTTAAATGCAGAGACAAATTTCGTCTGGTATGGGAAACATACACAGATGACAAAAATGGACATTTATTTTTATTTATTTTTAAAACCTGAAATTCTGGGATTAGTAAACTGTTTTTTACTTTTTTTTTTAAGTGACAATTTCTGTCTTATCATTAACAAGCTTAAATATACATAATTTTAACAAATGTTTCACATTTATAAAATGCAAGACCAGTTTTGCGCATCGTAGATCAAACAGGAAAATAAATGTTTATCTGGGTTTTTCTTTGATTTTGCAGATTCAAAGTCTGTGAAAGTGTTTTGTTGCTATTAAAATGGATTTAATAATAAAAGTTGCATTCATAACTGGTTACCAGTAAATTTCAGCTTAAGGACTGAAAAAGGAACTCTTATGAAACTTTCCATAATGGACTTTTTGTCATTTTGGATGTAAGACCCTATGTACATAATCGCGTTTCATCACATGTACCACATGCGATGCGAATGACAATAAAAATTCTCTGACTCTGACTGACTAAGATAAAAGCATGAAACATTATGCTTCTGTTACAATCTCTTCTCTAAAAGTGATAAATATCTAATATGTAAATTTTCAAGTGTGTCCAAGGCGGAGCATGGTCGTCAGTCACCTCTTCTGGGATGCATCGTTCTCGTCACCGGCTAAATCTGGAACATAATGTTCGTAACGCTCCCATGCTTTCGTTCCCACTTTCACCAAGGCCATTGTGAGAAAGTAGGAAGGAACAAGGAGCTGATGAAAACGGTGCCTGGTGAGTGACAGATGCCTTCAGGAACAGGAGGTGGGGGGAGGCTGGTGATGGTGGAGGCACGTTAGCCGTCAAGGAGCAGTACAGCGCCACAGGTGAGAAGGTGCCAAAGAAGACGGCTGACGCACCTTTGATGGCCCTGGCGGGCAGAAGTGACACAGGTGGGAGGCGAAGTGAGGGGGTGGTGGAGGTGGGGCGGGTGTGTGTTGGTGGGAGTGGGGGGTTCATGCTCTTCACAGCTGCTGTGTTGCTCCTGTCAAACAAATTCACAGAAATGGCCTCTGAGAATATGCTTTTTGTTATCACAAACACGCTCTTGTTCCTGTAAATGTATGAAGCCAATAATGAGATGTAGCAAAGAAAGTCATTTTCAGTCTTTTTTTTTTTTTAGATAATCTCCAAGGTCCTTCATTGTATCAACAATAACGAAACCAATATTAAAATAGCTATTTTACCTCTTCGTACTCCCATTCTTACTCCAACAAATTCATAACAGGTTGCTGGTGAAATCACCGACCGTGTAACTTTCTCCTCTTCTTTCCACACCCATCCTAATTGAATTTTATGTTCATTTGACAGCAGATAACCCTAACATTTGGCAATGGATTTTAGCAGTAATGCGGAACCAGCACAACTGGCTGACATCAGCATGACCAGAATGAGTAAAGTCATTATTTCATTGCTGTTGTTGACCTGTGATCATAATTTGATGCATGGTATTTTCTCTTGTTATAAACCATCAGGATCAACATCGCAACAGCAAAGCAGTTAGAATGCATTAACATGGAAGAGTGATGTAAAATACAGAGTACTTTGATTATTTTGTGAAAACAGCTTACTGATAGTCTTGCATTGATTCAAAATAATTTGAAGTCAAGTTTATATGCTAACATGTGTGTTTGTTTAGATCAACATGAAGACACAAAAAAATAATAAAAAGCTGTTGCGTTAGTTCAATAACAAAATACCGTACATGGTTTAAGCAGGAGGATCCCAATTACTCACATATGAGACTTACTTAAAAAGGAACTAGATCTGAAGAAACAGTAGCTGGAGTTTATTAAGAAATTATTAGCATTCAGTTGTAAAGCTGGAAAAAAAGTAAAGTTGAGCAATGGGCAAACAGCTCAGTCAAAATCACATTCTCTTTCCAATTTTCTTAAAATAAATAAAACCTTGGCTTCCATGACAATTCATTTTTTGGTATTTTGTATTTTATTATTAGGTTTAAACTCTGAGCAGCATGGCAGAGCAGTGGTTAGAGCTGTTGCTTCACAGCAGGAAGGGTTGAGGACTGCCTCTCAGCCTGAAGCCTTTCTGTGTGGAGATTGCATGTTCTCCCTGTGCAATGCTATGGTTTCCTCCCACGGAACAAAATCATGCACACTAGATCAATTAGTAAATTGTTTGTAAGAGTCAGTGAGCATGTGAGTGCTCTTTTGTCTCGATGTGGCCCTGTGATGGACTTGCAAATTATCCAGGGTGGACTCTGCATTTATCAAAATGACTGCTGGAGATATGCACAAGTTCCCAAAAAGAAGAAGTGGGTAAAAAGAAATGGATGGATGAATGGATGGATGGATGGATTTATGACAGGTTTCTGATTAAATCACCAAATGATCCAATGATGGATGGGTGGATGGATGGATGGACAGATGAACATACGGATGGATGGATGGATGGATGGATTCATAACATGTTTCTGATGGATGGATGGATGGATGGATGGATTTATAACAGGTTTCTGGTGAAATCACTAAAGGATCCATGGATGGAATGATAAATGGATGGATGGTGGATGGATGGATGGATGATGGATGATGGATGGATTGATTTATAACAGGTTTCCGATTAAATTGCCAAATGTTCCAATGATGGATGGATGGATGGATGGATGGTCACCACCACCGTGGTTGTGTAAAGTGCTATACAATTGAATAAATGAAATGAAATAAATGAAATAAAATGAATAAATGAAATGAAATGATGGATGGATGGATGGATTTATAACAGGTTTCTGATTAAATCACCAAATGATCCAATAATGGATGGGTGGAGATGGACAGATGAATGGACAGATGGATGGATGATGGATGGATGGATGTATAGATTCATAACAGGTTTCTGGTGAAATCACTAAATGATCCATGGATGGAATTATAAATGGATGGATGGATGGTGGATGGATGGATGGGTGGATGGATGATGGATGGATTGATTTATAACAGGTTTCCGATTAAATCGCCAAATGATCCAATGATGGATGGATGGGGTGGATGGATGAAAGGGTGGATGAAAGGATGAATAGATGAATGGATGGATGGACGGATGGATGGATGGATGGATGATGGATGGATTCATAACAGGTTTCTGGTGAAATCACTAAAGGATCCATGGATGGAATGAAAAATGGATGGATGGATGGATGAATGGATGGATGGATTCATAACAAGCATCTGGTGAAATCACCAAATGATTCAACAGTGGATGGATGGATGGATGGATGGGAGGATGGATGGATAAATGGATCATAACATGTTTCTGATTGATGGATGGATGGAAGGATGGATGGATGTTGGATGGATGGATGGATTCACAACAGGTTTCTGGTAAAATAACTAAAGGATCTATGGATGGAATGATGGATGATGGATGGATGGATGGATGATGGATGGATGGGTGGCTGGCTGTCTGTCTGGCTGGCTGGCCGACTGGCTGGCTGGCTGGCTGGCTGGCTGGCTGGCTGGCTGGATGGCTGGATGGATGGATGGATGGATGGATTCATAACAAGTCTCTGGTGAAATCATAAAGGATCTATGGATGGAATGATGGATGGATGGATGATAGATGGATGGATGGATGGATGGATTCACAACAAGTCTCTGGTGAAATCCCCAAATGATCCATGGATGTATGGATGTATGGATGTATGGATGGATGGATGGATGGATGGATGGATGGATGGACAGATGGACGGATGGATGGATGGATAGATGGATGCATGGATTCACAACAGGTTTCTGGTAAAATCACTAAAGGATCTATGGATGGAATGATGGATGGATGGATGGATGGATGGAATGATGGATGGATGGATGGATTCATAACAAGTCTCTGGTGAAATCATTAAAGGATCTATCGATGGAATGATGGATGAATGGATGGATGGATGGATGGATGGATGGATGGAATAATGAATGGATGGATGGATGGACGGATTCATAACAAGTCTCTGGTGAAATCACCAAATGATCCAAGGATGGATGGATTGATGAATGGATGGATGGATGGATGGATGGATGGATGGATGGATGGATGGCATAAAGCACCTATTCACAAATAATCATAATTAAAGCTGTAAGTATCATATTTATGAAAGTTTATTATTTAATGTATTACATCTGTTAACATTATGAAATCATGTTTGAGTCCACTCTAATTGCGTGTACAGACATAATTTTTCATTAAGCAGAATACAGTATTTAGGAAAACTGACGTAAAATAATACTTGAATATATTACTGTGTAGCTGTTTCAAGAAGTCATTTGTGATTTAAAAATATATCTTTTAGTATACAGATACTTGCTGTCAAAGTCAAAAGTACTGACTTTTGAAGCACTGAATGGGTCGACTTTTGAAGCACTGAATGGGTCTTCAGATTATGTTTGGCAGTATAAGTGCAAAAACAGCTAGCTTGACTTTATAAACTGACTAGAAAGAACATTTTGCTTTAAAATGAAGACATAATTTTTTCCTCATTTATTATGATTTAAAAATGAGTAAAATGAAAGAACTGAACAAATTGACTTCTATACTTCCAGTGGTTTATCAATTACAATATTATAATGTAATTGTTTTTTAAATTGGAAGTGGACATTGAAATTCACTGAATAGCAACTAAAAACAATGATGCTTTTCCTCATGTAGATGAAATATAAATTAATCAGAAGTGTGATATTTTATTCAGAGGGCCTCAGTAGCAAGCGGTGCACCCATCTGTCTCTCATCTCACTAGTCAGACATGTCATGTGTGACTGAAATAAAAGAGAAAGAGAGCCTCTGCCTGCCTGTTGTACGAGGCTCTTTGCTGCTGCTCTGTGTCACTGCCACTCACCTGCCGTTCTGATGTGTTCGCTCCTCTCCACCTCCATTAATGTCACTCTTGGCCGACATGCTTGCAAATGGAAAGGCCTTCAAAATAGGGAAAAGGGAAACACTTCATTTATGTTTTAGGTGTACATGGACACATAAAAGGCAGAACAAGAGTGATGTTTTTTTTTCTATATAAGTAGAGATGCATTAATAAAAATGTCTGAATTTCAGTTTTGAAGGATTGCTTTTATACTTTGAGGACCGAGTCTCCAACTAAACTCTAGCAGTTGATATCCAGCCAAGCTAACTTAGGCCTACGGTCAGCGGATAGAGACGTTTCAAGCAGACTGAGTGACAAGGTGCCCAAGAGGTCAGCATTCTAAAGGGGCGACCAATTGGATCATGACCCATGAGGGACAGATATGGGCAAGGGATTTAGCCTCAAAGGTCATAGTGGGGTCAAGGAGTGTCTTGCATTCCAGGCTCCTAATCCTTTCCCTGCTGTCTGGAACACTGGTCTTCTCTAGCTCTACACATGTATTCCCACACACACACACACAGAAGTATGTGTGGGCACACATATTCTGGGTGCCTAACACAAATACTGTACATGAGCAGCTTGTGGCGAGTAAATGAGGAGATTTTCATAAAATGTGTTCAAGTCTTCTAACTCGTTGCCTTAGGCAGAGAAAGTGTGGGTTTTAGATGCCCTCTCAACTCAATTTCCTGACCCTCCACTTAACCAACCGCCTCCTGCAGGGCAATAGAGTTTCCCCAATGTTGAGACACCAGAGTGTCGGGGATGTAGGTAATTTGTCAGGGCAACCCAATCCCCTCTTTTCATGCTTATGTGTGTGTCAGCAGCAAGGATTGCGAGAGTGTGTGTATTTGTGTGTGTGTGTACCAGGGGTTTTCTCTGGGAATCTTTCAGACTATGTCGCCAGTCAAGGCAACCCCAGACTGTTCAGTGTCAGCGGTTGTGTAAGCAATGGCCATGCTTGCAACCATGAATTGGAAGCTGGGGCATCCAGGTCATAGCAATCTGAGCCATCCATCAGTCTGAAGTGAAACACATGCCATCCAACACCATGCAGCATTTGAGCCCACGTCCCCTTAAAAAGTTATATGTTACACGCAGAGACGGGATGATTTTGGAAGCCGGACCTGTTGACATTTACACCACAATTTCCCACCATACTCCTAAAACTTGCAAGCACATTGAGAACATTGCTCCGTCTGTGGTTTGAACTGTGTGTAGCGCAACAGTTCGTGTGTAGCAAAGTACACCAAGCATGAGCCCCTTTAGTGTTTGTGTTAGAGAAGCCCTCCTGCCGGGCTTTCAGTTGTACTCCACACCACATCCCCCCACTCACTTCCTATCCCACTACACTATACCAAACAGAGCCAAATAAAACACAGGCTAACATAATGTAGCAGCATGTCAGTGGTGGGCCCTGGAGCGAGGCTGAAACATGACACACTCTGTACCAGCCATTAGGACACGGGTTAAAGCAGCTACAGTTTCTTTCTGGCCGTGCAGCCCTTATGTTGCCCAGCACAGCGCCTGTATGTGTCTGCTCACAGCAGATTGAATGATGTATCCTGTGTGGCTGTGGTGTGTTCGGAGCACCAGAAGAAAGTCCCAAAAGGGGACTACTTCTCCCTGGACCCCCACCCAGGCTGCTGCACTTCATCAATTTCTCCAATGGGAAAGGCCTGCCACTGGATCTAAAGGCTTGATGGAGCTCATAAAGAGAGAAGATAAAAGCACACAAACCAAATCAAAGATATAAACTGGATACGTGGTGTCACATTTGGAAAAGTAGCTCATGTAATTCTGATGTATTACCATACTTCTTCTTCAAGTAGCTCTTCAGTCTCATCTTAAGTGAAAATTACACAATATTTGCAACGTACATATTCAGGTTATCAGAGTCCTGCAGACATATGCAGTGTTAATTCTCCCACTGTCAGTGGGGGGATCTGTAGCGTGTGAAAGGCTGTGAAAGGGCAGAATTCTGGCACTGGGTACTAAAAGTTTCTGGACTAAAATTGATGAGGTGAGAGCTGATTGTAGCTGTGTTCAAGCATAACTCTTCTCACGCTAAGATATAGGCCTACAAGGAAGCTAGCTTGCTGCACTGGCACAATTTCAGTTTTGCTATGCTGCACTCAGTTGTAAGATCAAATGAAAAAAAGTTGTTGCTCAGAATGTGATTACTTGTTATCGCTTTTGATTACGTGCATTGCTGAAGTGGGAGGAATCCTGTCAGTGAGGGCACCTCCCTGACTTTGCCTCGGAGACAGAGTTAAAAGTGACACATGTAAAAGCATATGGTCTGGCACAGTTCCTGGCCTCAGATGTAGGCTGGGTGCACAGATTCAGTGAAGGTGAGAAATAGCTAACATCCCCTTGTGTTGAGGGTAACTCTAAAACTTGAGAGGCATGTAGGGAATTTCTCATGCCTCAGCAGGAAGCTGGAATCTCCTCTCACTCCTTCGCTGAGCTCCCCGCACAGACAGAGCTAAAAACATACCAAAACAAACGGCGGCTACTGTTATCAAGTAATGAGCAGTTAAATGACCCCCAGTTCTATTTATGAAAAGATGTATTCTTTGTTGTTCACCGGCACACGAAAAAGCAATGTTTTTTTTAAGCTTTTACGGGTTGGATCGTCGATTTGTCAAGTGAAGAGGGCAGCTGTAGAAGGGAAGCAAGAAAGAATAAGCGACCAAAATGGAACGCGAGCCAGAGCAGGCGAGGAGAGTTGGTTTACAATGCAATCAACATTAAGGAAATTGGTTTGCACTAGCGCTTTGAGTGGAAAGAGGTGATTGATGCTAAGTTAGGCTAGCAGGAAGGAAGTGGAGAAATTAGCAGCAGGCCAGGGCACTGCGAGCTGTCAACTACTTCCTGGTCAGTCTGGGGTGTGAGGTACTCTGCCTCCATCCATCACGTACCTACTGTGTTGGTGCACAAAAACATAAACCCATTTTTTGGAGGAAAAGTCATTTATGGAGGTCCCTTTTTTTGATTCTGACTCACTGGCCTCTACACTAAGCCTTCAACAGCACATCACAACAACAACAACATAGCTCAGTCTGCAGGGCAGTGTCAAAACCTGGCTCCATGCATGCCAACAGTGGAGCTACGTCAAGCAATAGTAGCATACAGGCTCTGTAATTAAGCAAGGCAACAGAGGACAGACACAGAAGAGTAGCAGACACCAAGATGCCCTTGATACGCGGGTGTCGCGCTGACAGCATTTCCTCTGACAGCTTCATCTCGTAGGCCACCGCAGAAGCCCTTTATGTCTCCTGACATGTGCTTTACTCATCCCTGCCACAATGCTGTGTATCCTCAACATGATGAGAAGGAGGGAAAGTTGGAAGGAGAGACAGACATGGATAGGAAATGATTATGATAGACGACGTATGCTTTTATAAAAAGTCGAGTAAATAATCCATAATTTTAATTGCTATAGAGTGAGGCTAATAGGCAACTTTTGAGTGTTTTAAACAGTTTGGATATACAAGAGTAAAATTCCGAAAACCGAGCGGGTAATTTATTGGTGCAGCTGATTGTGTGTTGCTGAACATTTTCTGAATGTGCTTTAAAACACACAAATAAAATAAAAATATGTCCAGTTGTTGTGAACAGGTTTGGAATTGTTTTTAACAGAATATTATAAGGCTTGTGTGGGTAAGATCAATTAAAATACTAAAATCCTAGGTTTTCCATTTATCATTAATCTATCTACCTATAGACAAAAAAAATTGACTTTAGGATCAATCCTATTTGCTTTTGTATGTGCCGTATTTACAAATTCACTGAAAACTAAAATTTAAGTTTGTCTGTATTGTTCAATAATATTAAATGGATAAAATACATTAATGTTAAAAATATTACCAAAATTATGGCTTTCCCATAAAATAGAGTGACAGCGCTGTAACTTTCTTTCTTTCTGTTTCTTTATTTATTTAATTACCTATTTTTAGATATTGGAAATTAAAACTCAGCAAACTCTTAAGTGTTCAAAGAAAACACAAAGTCTTAACATGGTTTCCAAAGATTTTGCTTCAATGTTCAGTTTTTTGCCTTTTCCAGTTTAGTCAGTAATTGTCCATATACAAAGTAATAAATATCAGGGGTTGGACTGAATATTTTGAGTGACGATCACTGTGGAAAATTAAATACAAAAAATTAAGTTGGTGGTCTTCACGCTATGTTTAGACTGTGCATTGCTTTTTTCCTTCTTGCATGAGAGTCGTGTGTAAATAAATCAAAGCCTGCAACATCATGGATAAAATCTTCCTGCTTCCACACACACATGTGCACAATATGTGTACAGAAATTGTATAGCAAATTTTCTATACACATATTCTAGAAGTAATTTGGTGTCTGCCTATATTTAGAGCTTTGAAAAGCCCTGTTTTATAGACTTTGATTTTTAAACACAACTTCTAAAAAATATATATATATAAAAAACAGAGATAGTATAGTAAAAAAGAGTTGTGGTATAGCTCAATGGTTAAATGCCACAGTCTTCTAGTCCTGGGGCTGTCAGTTTGAGCCCAGGTTGCATCAGGAAGGCCATCCGGCGTAAAACTAATTGCCAAATCTTTCATTTGAGTCTGCACGCTGTGGCGATCCATGCAGAAGTGAGCAAGCAAAAAAAAAAATATATATATATAAAGCAAAATGTCAAATGTCATGTTTTTTTTAAATTGAGTTAACATTTTTTTAAGTAAGACTGAATGGGACAAACAGAAAAACGGCCTTTACAAAGAAGCCCATCTTTTACAGGATTTACAGGCAGGATTGAGTTAATGTCCCGCTCCTCTCTCCTCCGATCCTCATCCCTTCGCCGCCCCTCCATCTCTGCCGTGACTTGCTGGCTTGATTTATCTGATGGAAGGAATTCTGCACGGAGCTCTGACTCTGGTGGTATCCTTATACTGTAACCTTTTCCCCCAACCAGATGTTCCTCTCTCAAAACATGGTAGTGATCATCCCCAAATCCCCAGACAAACGTATCAAGTGGCCGCTGCGTGTTTACGCGGGCAGAAGTCGACACAAGTGACACCAGCAGTGACACAGGAGGGTTGGGGGTTAGACAGCGCACAAGCAGGGAAGGAAAGAGAGGAACAGACAGAGAGATGGAGATGTCAGACATATGCTCGCGCCAGCTGATGACACCGGGATGACCTGAAGGAGTAAGGGGAGATAGGGGGCACAAAGGGGCCGATTACTCCCACAATTGTTGGAATGGGCGATACTTTGAGTTCAGCAGTTTCCTGGGATCTGAGATGCTGCACTGATTTATTGCATCCTTTCTTTTTTTACGCAGGATTTTTGTTTTACGTGCTTTTGTGATTCAGTAAGTTCCACCAAGAGCTGAAGATGGCTGTGGACCTGCCATAAAACGTGCTTTTACTAGAGATAGCTTGACATGCTGAAAGATTGAGGTAGAAAACATAAGGAAGCCCCAATCTTATGCTGGTTGTGAAAATAACTACTGTAGACAGAATTATAGACCATTGATATTTTAATTGCAGATAGTTTTATAAATTGCCTCATTTTGGAGAAATTTAATTTAATTCTGGCAGGTTTGACCAACTCATTGCTAGTCTCATTGGGGCCAAGATCATCATAAAGCAACTTTAATCTCAAAGATTTTACAGCAATCAATGCAAAAACCATTAAACTACAAATTACAGGTGCTCCCCAACTTACGAGCGCATCGACATACGAGGTTCCGGACTTACGAGCTGACTAACGAACAGTAAAGT
>JARVJN010000752.1:17614417-17625089 GCA_031763805.1 Argolebias nigripinnis | reverse complement strand
ACAATAGAAAAACAAAAGAGAGAAATAAATAGTTTTTTTTTTTAACAAAGTATCAAAAAAACTAGCAAAACATTATAAGGTAGATGTATGAAATGAAAGACGGGAACATATCTGCATTGGTTTTTGCCAGGATTCCAACAGATTCTTAAAACCATTTAGAGAGCTGCTACTAAAAACAAGCTCATTACATCAGTCTGCTTTGCAGATCTCATGGTTACTACTGATTTAATCATATTTACCTCAAAGCATCAATTGTTTCAGTAAGCAAGTTCTTTGTGCAGTTAAGCTATCCTATATTTCATTGTTTATCTCTCCTATAATCAGTGAGCAAATGTCTTTCATATTTTCCTTCTCACTTTTTCCATGTCTGTATCATCAGGTGATCATTCTCATAGGAAACAAGGCGGACCTGGAGGCCCAGAGGGACGTGACGTACGAGGAGGCAAAGCAATTTGCTGAGGAGAATGGTGAGCCCCGAGACGTTAACAAAGCTTTCTCTGGTCCTTGGTTTTAGCAAAACAATATTTTCTGAACAAGACTAAATGTTAAAAGTTAAATTGAGTTTTACCCCTACTATTCTGCCTTGTTTGGAAAAACATCCCACACAGTCTTTAACAAGAATCACGTTTTCTGGTACTGTAACTTGAAGTGGGATTGTTGAACAGGGAGTAGTGCACTCTTAATAAGTAACGGTGAATGAAAACTAGGGGTGTAAGCCTCTCTTTTGTTTTTCAGGTTTGTTGTTTCTGGAAGCAAGTGCAAAAACGTAAGTCCGAAACATTGTCTCCATAACTTAGAACTATTCCATTTCCTGTATTAGCAGCTCATCGTTTAGCAAGTTTTCATGCTTTTTTTGTTTTGTTTGCAGGGGTGAAAATGTAGAGGATGCCTTCCTTGAAGCTGCTAAGAAAATCTACCAGAATATCCAAGACGGCAGCTTGGACCTGAACGCCGCTGAGTCAGGAGTCCAGCATAAGCCTTCAGCGCCTCAGGGTGGTCGGCTAACCAGCGAACCTCAGCCCCAGAGGGAAGGATGTGGCTGCTAATGATCAAGCAAAAGCCCACCGTGCCCCCAGTTCTTATCTGTTCTGCCCGCCTTCCCCCCCAAACACCCCATCCATCCATTCCCACACTTGCGTGAGGGCGGTGCTGCACAGAAAAGGAAAGGGGGTGGCGAATATCAATGGGCTGTGTGGACTACATCTCCCCCTTCCTCCCCTCCCTCCTTTTTGCCTGTCACCCTTTGTTGCTGTGTCAATCCTCTTAAAACTCAGTGTATTTTTGTCCCATAAATCTCATTTCCTCCCCAACATTCAGTCCCCTCCCCATCAGTAGTATCATAGATGGCACCATGAGTTACACTGGTCACTGACACTTTAGATAGATGTAATGTTCAAATGAAAATAACAAAGCAAGACTGTTTTTTTTTTTTTATGTTTGGTTTTATAGCTATGTATGAAATGTAAACACTGCACTAAGTTTCAGTCATCGCTCATCATTTTTGTATAAATCTAATCTAAATTATATTTCCTAATTCCTCTCGTTGCATGGTTGATGATTCCATCACTTTATCAGATCATGCAGATGATATCCCACTTGTTTAATGGGGATACAAAGCAATGAAGTAGTTTTAACAAGTAGCCGCACAAGTAGACACTCCAAACCGTGTGTCCAAGACTGCGTATTTGAGTGAGCAGAATTTGTGGCTATTAAACCTGTTTTTTTGCTGCTGGGCACAAAAGTAAAATTATTTGCCAAATCTGATAAAACTCAGGAGAGAGAAAATAAATGTAAATAATTACCCTTTAAATATTATCATGGGTAATTTCTAAGTCTCTGCTGAGGTGTTTTTCTAGTGGATCTGAGTGTTACAAAGTTGGATGGATGGTTCTTTAGGCGAAGTTATGTCACTTTAAGAAGTCTTTTCTGTTTTTGATGAAAAGATAACATTTACATCAGTTTGCACCAGCTCTCCCTCGTTCACATAACCCTGAAGCTCCTCCCACAGTCATGTCGGTACCAGCTTTTCTTTGTCATCGTTTGTTGCCTTAAGTATTCTTTTAGTCATTGTTTTCGCTGCACTTGCTCTTCATGCTGCTGTTTGGATTACCGTACCTGGATTCGATGAAATTTGCTCTTTTAGGATGCCTCTTAAATTTTACGTTCTAAAAAAGTATTTGCATCGTATCACTAAGGACCTAGTTGGCAGGATGGTCTTAAACTCACAAAACAAGTATTTCTCACTCTTTGATTGTGGTGATGCTGCACTGAATGGCTAATTTAAGTTGTTCAGTTGGAAAGTTGTTGCTCTGCTTCATTAAACCAAGCAGCAGCATGGCTCCCTTTGAAACAGGAAGTTGTGAGATCTAGTTGTTTAAGTACAAATATGTTACTCTGTAATAGCGGTTCCCTTACAGCTGTATATATATATGTGCTTCTTAATTGCTGGCGATGACCTTGCTAATGTACTTTGGATTTAGAAATTTGTTTGGTGGCTCTGCCAAGATCTTGTACATAGTGTGCTAGTGGGTTGCCTGTAATTCATGCTTTGGAAAATCTGTAACATAGTTTCTATTAATAATTGTAAGTAAAGGACAGATGCACAGAAAGCCCCTCTACACTATTGAATTTACTGAGGAGAGAAACTGGATTAAGATGATATGCAAATTAGTATTTATGTCAGCAAATCTTGCTTTAGCTCATTTTTGTACAGAGTGAAGAACGGGGCATGCTTATGTTGAAATTCTGTTTTTTTTTTTTCTCCTAATCACGGCTCATCTGTACTAGAGGGGCCTAAATTGCTGTCTTAACTTTTCGGAGAGCAGGGATTAGTTTGTTGAAGTGAGTGGGCTGGGCTTCCTTTTTCCTGTGTCCTGCCTCTTTAGCAGTTTTGAGTGACCACTTCCTGCTTTTTGTCTATGTCCACAATAAAGAAGAAAAAAAAAGAAACGTAAATATGTATAAATTTTTAAGAAGCTGTGCTAACATTTAAATGCATTCTTGCGTGTACATGATTTTAAAGTGTTGACATTTTGATTTTAATGATTAAAAATACTCTAGTCAGAAAAAATAAATTATACATAACCTGCACGTGTGTCTTTTTAACATTAAAAACGTCAAATCAAGAGTTGGATTTCAAGTAGCACAACTGCTTTGTGTTTTATTGCAACTTAAATTGCACCCAGGTTAGAAAGAAGGAAAACATTTACAAAATGAAGGCAAAAGTTGTTTGCAAAACTGGTGATTGAGACTTACACAAAAATAAGACTAGTGGTATGTTTGATAGAGGGAAATAAAAACGTTGACAATGACAGTACCATTAAAATCGAGGCTGGCAGCGGTGATTTGTCCTCGGGCTTCGCAGTCAGGCAGGGCATAAAGGACGAGACAACTACAGCACAAATACAGAAAATGTACAAGAGTTGTAGACAAAACAATCTTACAGTGGCATTTCATCTGTCTGCAATGGTCATCTTCTATATAATTTTTTTTCTGTAAACAGCATGTAATACAATTAAGAATTTCAGTCCAGTGTTTCCCCCAGGATATATTTTTCGTTCTGGGGTGAAAGAAACAGCTTTTATATCCGAGCTTCGAGAAATAAAAGCCTGTCAGGAAAACCGTTTGTTACCCCTTTTAACCAGATGGCATGTTAGTGAAGGCTCCGACTAGCATGCAGACTTGTGTTTACACATAGAAAAAGAAGATTCAGTCTTAAGGAAAACATAAAACCGATCCACTAAGTTGCAGACCATACACTTCGGTTAGCCTCCAATACAGCCTGGAGATAATTTTTATTTCATCTTTTTTGGTTTTGCAAACATATCCAAAGCCACTCTCGAGCACACAATACAACTTATAGCCAGAGTATTAAAAATGCACTTTTTTAAGTGCTGAGGCAGAGAAAGCCCTACTGGTTGTGTTTAAGGCACTAATTGTTAGTGTGCAGCAAAAAATAGAGGAAGGCTGACGTGAGTGCCTCAATCATTGGCACCCGTTACGTTTTTGGCACATACAAACGGGCACAATTTCATCTCAACACAACCAATCACTGATGACTAAAATAAAATAGATGTGTCGGACAATACATCCCACTCTATTTTTTCAGAATCTTTAAACGTGAAAATACAACTGATGTTTTGTAAGGCATTGTGAACCACATTGAGGTGAAGCTTTATTTTTTTTGCTAATTGTCGCAGCATAATATCGATGCATAGAAACAGGGTCTGTTCATGATAACGCTGAAACAATTTAAAAGGCAACTGGTGAAGTCGTGTTGATGAAGAATTGGTCCCTAGCCTCATTAAAGGCCCCAAAAAACAATGTGCATTCATAGTTAAGGCTGTTGAACATCCACATACGGGTTCCTTTGATCCCATTCATTATAACCACAGGATTAATTAAGTCTGAGAGGACTGTAGAGTGAGCCTACAGTGCTGCATCCACCCTTTACTGGCCACAGCTCTGAAAGGAGAACGTTTGGAGTTCATATAGGTTCTGTTATGGTCCTTTCCTTGTTGCGCTACCTCTGAACGATGTCACTGATCTCTTTGACAGAGGACAGCAGCTTGCTGAAGTCTTGCTGTGCACTGGAGCCCCCCGTGGCAGCGGGGCAGATCTGAAGCACGCGCAAGCTGCTCTCGAGTTTGTTGATGGCCTCTCGAAAGGCAAACTTGTTCATCTGCTGAATGGAGTCAACAAAGCTCACGCAGTACTTGGACAGGTTCTTGCCGGCCTCTAGCACGCTGCTGTGACTACCCGTTTGCTCGGAAACGCGAGAAATCGCCTTGCGGAGCAGCTCGGCTCCCTCCAGCACCATGTCGCGTGTCACGGCCGAGTTCGGGGTGCGCTCAGAGGCTTGGCGGGGTGTCGTTTTGCGGAGAGAAATTCGAGTTTTAGCTAGAGGGGTGAACGCAGTTGAGCTTTGATCGGTGGGGGAGTTTACAGCCGAGCCTCCCTGGTTCTGGGTAGATGGAAAAGTGGTTGGTGAAGTGGGTGAGGTGGGGGATTTTAGTGGCTGAGGTTTAGAGGAGCCACCCAGGGGCAACTTTTTGGATCCCTCGCTTACCGGTGAGCGGGCTTGGTCACTAGCAGCTGTAGTATGGCGGGGATCTGAAATAGAAGGAAGGCACTTGAGTTTGATATCTGAAGGGGAAGATGAGGGGGAGGGGAGTTCTTGAGTGGGGCTACGGGACATCTTGCTCGTTTTGGGACCAGTGGGCGGCGGAGGTGGGGCTGGTTTGGGTTTCTGTAGCTTTCCTTTTTCTCTGACAGATGAGGGATCTGTTGTGTGCTTGTTTCTGCGCGCCCTACACTCGTCACCAGCTGCTCCCAAAGCAGGAAAAACATTGGGCTTCTGAAGCTCTGCGTGGAGAGCACTGGTCTTTGAGTTCTCCAAACCCGGCACACCTGGCCTCTTCACCACCAGAGCTTTTGGACTGGAACCTGGACTGGGATCTGTATCTTTTCCCAAGAAGGAAGAGGAAGGATCAGGTGGTGTGTTCAGGCGCGGCGGGGGAGTCAGAGTACCTTTTCGAGGGGCCGTCTCTCCTTTCTGCTCATTGGTCCTCTTGCGTGGCAGCGCAGGTTTGCCTGTCAAGGTGCTTGAATCAAAGTGGCGATGGCCCGGATCTCTTGGCAGTGTGACAGATTTCCACTCGGTACCATTAGTCATGTTACTGGACCAAAGGAAGCGGCTTGAATTGGAAAAAGATTCCTCTTCGCTGGGTGGTGTTGTGGCCGCCTTGCCTCCTGGACCAGGCACTGCAGGAGACCCTTTCTTTCGATGGAACAAAGATCCAGGGTAGTTTGGACCCCCACTGGAAATACCACCAGCCCCATTATTGGTCGTACTAAAGAACTTTGAAGAGTCAGTGCCATGTGTGATGTCGTTTAGAGACAAGGGTGCACCATTGTTGAAATGTTCACAGTCTCGAGGATCAGGGGTCACAACCCTTCTGTCAGAGTGAACCTCGTCTCTGAAAGAAGAGCTGCGTTTGGGCGGCTCGGGTGCGCTCTTTTTCTTTTTCTTGATGAGACTGAGGAAACCGCTGCCACGTGTCTTGTCCTTGTCTCTGGGCAGCAAACGGTCATCTTCATTTAGGTTGTTGTCCATCAGGGGGCGCTCTTTCCTAGGAAGCATTGGTGATGATACAGCCACCTCTGGGTCCACTGGGTCTAAGGAACAGCATAAACATGCCAAGGAAATGGAGATGAAACAGAAAATAAAGTTGTTCACCAAAGTACAATAAAACATTCTTAGGATGAATGTGATTTTAAAAAAATGGAAAATTTTGAAATTTAAGTCATAACAAGGACAGAAAAATACAATACTGTACAAAGTTAAGGATATGTAATACAGACTAACATGAGCTAAATATGAAATGACTAGTGAGAATCACAACAAATGTATTCATTTGTAATTAAACAAAGCAACATAGACCCAACCTGGACTGTCTCTGTCCCGGCTTTCCATGTTTCTGCGGGAAGGTCTGGTCTTGGTGGGCAGTTGTGGAGCTTGCTGAATGGGGCCTAATGTGGTCTTTCTCCCCTTCTTCCCCAGCTCCTTTTCAACCTCTTGAATTACACAGATGCAGTTTTGACTTTTTAACAACAAATACTGTATAATAACACCATGAATTTCTTTAATTTAAAAGACTCTGGATATTTTAAAATGGTCTTCAAAACTACAAACGTTGTAGACGTTTAAAAAACCAGCACTGACCATCAGAGATGCTGGACTCCTGAAACATAGTCTCAAACGCTTGATGTGTTTCAGCAAATGTCGGGCGTTCGGCTGGGTTCCACCTCCAACCTGAGAGTAAAACAAGAGTGGGACTCAAAAAGATCCTTCAAAAACAACAATGTTTTTGTTTATGGATGCTTTATTTGTACTCACAGGCTGTCATTAGCTCGTAGACCTTCTCTGGACAGCCTTCGGGTCGTTCCATGCGGTAGTCTCTTTGCAGCAGCTCATAGACCTGGGACAGGTCGATGCCGGGGTAGGGAGACATGCCATAGGTGGCAATCTCCCACAACAGTACACCAAATGCTGAGGAAGGAACAAGGCAGTTAGTTTCATTGTACAAATGAAAAGTTCACAAAGAAAACTGGACTGCTGGTATATAAAATACAGCAAACGTGAATTTTAACATTGTCTGAGTGTGTTTAAACTTACCCCAGACATCAGACTTGATAGAAAATGTGTTGTAAGCCAGACTCTCTGGAGCAGTCCATTTAATGGGGAACTTGGCACCAGCGTGAGCCGTGTACGTATCTCCAGTCATCAGCCTGCTCAGGCCAAAGTCTGCAACCTTCACCAAGTGGTTCTCCCCAACCAAACAGTTACGAGCAGCCAAGTCCCTGCAGGAGAGAATAGAGTAATGAACGAGATGCTATGAGAAATGATGAGACTTTGTCAGAAAAAAAAAAAGGAGATAAACTGGTTGCAACACACTCTCAGTAAGATATATAAGCTATCTGCTGTGGTGCTGTTTCATCCTGTTTTGTGATGCAAGCCGAGTCCCGTCAGCCTCAAGAATTAAAATGCAGGTTGTCTAAATAATTTCTCATTGCCTCCTAAAGACCAGATTAAACGTGTCAGAAACAACTAAATTACAACAATGGCTTCTCTGTGGCGCAAAGAGAAATAAGAGGACGGCCCAGGAATGAGGAAAACAAGATGAAATGTTTTAATCTTTAGAGTTGTTACAGCTGTGATGAAACGCATCGAGTGAAAACCTGGAAACAACTTGCTTCATTCATTTTAATTAAATGTAGACACCTGTGTATAAAGTTTTTTTTCTCCAGGTACTCCATGGCTGAAGAGATTTGTGTGGCCATGTACAGCAGCACCACGGCGTTGACGTCCTCCCTGTTGCACT
Organism: Argolebias nigripinnis; assembly: GCA_031763805.1. Taxonomy (NCBI): domain Eukaryota; kingdom Metazoa; phylum Chordata; class Actinopteri; order Cyprinodontiformes; family Rivulidae; genus Argolebias; species Argolebias nigripinnis. The sequence goes on along the minus strand of JARVJN010000752.1, from coordinate 17,617,206 downwards.
CCCTCAGGTAGTCCAGCAGGTTACCGTGGGTCATGAACTCTGTGATGATGTAGAACGGCGGCTCCCGTGTGCAAACACCTGCGAGTGGCAAGAATAAAAAAAAAACAAAGAGTGGTATCTTAAAATCGGGTTTAATCAAATGATACAGCAGCATTGGGCAGAATGTTGGCTGCAGAGTTTTCCCTTCCCCACAAGCTGTTTATTTCTGTGTTCAGTGTGAGCAACTTTTCATTGTACTGAATATAATTTAAACAATGTCTATTTTTTATAGCACATAAAAACAACAAAGGCTGACCAAAGTGCTTAACAAAAACCACTCAGAGGAGTTTTGCTCTAAAGTCCTCCTCAGTCAGCTTTGGAAGTCTAAACGATTCAGACTCCCAGACAAACACCTGCCAGAGGACAACACAGCTACAATGTGTTTACATTTATTTCACCCAGATATAAGATAAACTGAGAAAGGCTAAGTCCACATTTCTGTAGAAATAGTTTAACATAAAGCATCAGAAAACAGTTAATTCATTTATTCCTTCTCTAGAAAAATGTTGGCCCTTGGCCACTTGTGAAAATGGGATGGACCCCGCGGAGTTAGAAGGTCCCACAGCTTTAATGAGATTAAGATTAGAAGAAACTAAATGGAAATGTGCCAGTAGCAATGCAAGTCAAACTGGTTTGAGCTAAAACCTCCAAGAGTGGCTAAAAATTATTTTTACAGCACAGATTTCATCTTTAAGTTTTCTTAAGAAGAAACCTGGTTTTGCTCTCGTGAATCCATGATGTCATCTCATCTCGTGAGCAGAGATATTGTTACACCTCTAATATATACAGTATACTGTATATATGTACTGTATGTATGTATGTATGTTTGTTTTACTGGTACATACCCAACAGCTGCACCAGGTTGGGGTGTTTGATCTCTTTCATAACAGCAGCCTCTTTGAGAAACTCCTCCACCTCCATTGTGTCTTCCTGCAGAGATTGCAAAAAAAGAAAAAGGTGAGTAAAGTCTTGTTAGGTGCAGTTGCATCTATCTAACAGTAGATGGCAGCATTATTCAGCCTGATTACAGAATATTAACCAGTCAAAATGTTTCCACTAGTTGAAGGATTGTGATATTTTTCATGTTCTCAGAAACAAAAATGTCAGAACTTGGGAGCGCTGCAGAAAGACATTCAATCTTTCTCTTCATAACTTTGTACCTTGAGTGTTTTGACAGCCACAGTGAGGTTGTACTTTTTCCAGACACCCTCATACACCTCCCCATACTGGCCCCCTCCCAGTTTGTGCCTCATAGTGATGTCAGTGCGCTCCATCTCCCACTTGTCGTAGTTGGGAGAAACTCCGTAGATGGTGGGCTTGTTGCGTTTTGTCGCTGGATAGTGCAGCGTGGTGATGAGGCCGTCCTGCACGGTGGAGTGGTGGTGCACGAGCTCTGCCAATGTGGTGAAACGGCTCTCTGATGAGACGTACAGCTGAGGGACAAAGAGTTTTTACATGTGAGCATATATATACAGTATATATTTATCCTAAAACAAACAAGAAATAGACATAATGTCACATTCTAGTATGCTAAAGGTATGTTAAGGTTATCAAAATTATTTCTTTTTAGCTTCTTATAAACAATAAGTGCTAAAAAGTCTAAAACTGTTCAACGCAGGGATATCTGGAAACAGTTAGAACTGGAAAAGTTATGCTCTTGGCCAACTCCAAGCTTGCGAGGCATTTGTCAGGAAGCTGGTGGACAGAAGGATGTTGGTCAGGGCTCAGCGGACACAGACTTTTCCATTATTTAAGTCTTGCATAATACTAAAACTGGTTTCCTCTAGTATGTTCTTTAAGCATTACTTTACATATTATTAATTTATTTTGTACAAGATGATGGAACAGGAAAAAAAAAAGAGTAAAAAAAAAGGACAACTTTTAAAACAAAAAACACGAGTTCAAATCTAAAAAGGAAAAAAAACTGCTCTTTAGGTTTAAAATTAAACTATTTGACAAATGCAACAGATAGTTTATAAATGTTTTGTTCAGAGAAGCAAAGCTGCCGCTGTGAACAAACAGACTTTTGCCAACTTGCTTTGTGGTAGGAAAGAACACACTATAAAAGATGAAATCTTGTGCATGCCTGTGTGAATGTTTCTGGCTGTCTCCGTCTGTGCATTTGTGTGCGTGTGTGTGTGAGCAGACACACTCGGCTACATCCATCTGCACTAAGCATGCCTTAGCATGGGCATGAATAACTGGGTCAGGGCTCCTGTTTGCCATGAGCAGCACCATGGTGGTCAAAGGCGTTTTTGTCATCACTAAGTTCCTGAAGCTAGCTCACCTCGCTTCATCAAACAGGAGGACAAAAAAATAGTTTCTCGAGGCAATCCCACACACACGCACACACACAAAGTAGTAAACAAGCATAGGCCTGTTGCGATAAACAATAAATCAATTAATCGCACGATAAATTAAAATTATCGACCTCATTTTCAGTTATCGGCTTTATCGTTTCTTCGTGACTCTCTCTTTCTATTGAAGACACTGAATGACAAAAAACTCAACTCCGGTGCTCTTCACTGACCCTTCCCTTTATGTTTTCACTTTAAAATATGTTTTAACAATCCAAAATTGTGTTTTTGGGTTGTTAAAACAGTTAAGCTGAAAAGTTAAGTACGAGCTAAGCTAACAGGCCGACCTCGGGAAAAAAGCCTCCGTCTTGTCAAAGCTCCAAAATTCCCAGTTGATACCCGTGCCTTCGTGTAAAAAGTTGTTTTTCTCTGCAAAAAGAAGCTGAGAACTTG
>JARVJN010000752.1:17594166-17608774 GCA_031763805.1 Argolebias nigripinnis | reverse complement strand
TTTTTTTACCGGTGAAACCGGGAACGATATGATATGGCCCAGCCCTAGTTCACAGTACAGTTTTGTTTTGTTTTTTGAATTTCCAGAAAACCAGACTTAGCTTTTTTAGAGAGTACAGTGCAGTATTCCTCTGCCGCTACGTTTATGACATAAAACCGGAAACTGCGTAACTCGGCTTTTCAAAATAATATACAGTATATACTTTTTTTTAATGGGAGATGCGCCGTAACCACGAAACGTAACTCGAGACCGTCGTAACCCGAGGACTACCTGTATATTAAAACGTATTCAACTGATACCGATACCATGTCAATAATATTGTGAATCTCTACTTTTTTTTAAAAAGTGCCCACTGACAAACATGCAGACTTTAACTTTGCATATTTGTATTCTTTACTGCCAATACTAGGCAATATTTTATGAGAAAATTCAAGATTTCTCCGATATGAAATCACACCATTTTAAATCCAACACCGAAGGATATTATGACAAGCAGCCAAATACTTCAATTTCAGTTTAGCCTTTGGTAACACTAACAAGAGTGGTGTGTTCCTCCAAAGAATAGAATGAAAAACAGATGAGGCCAGAAATCAAGCCAGGTAGAAAAGAGGGAGAAGAACAGAAAAATACATGAGAGATGAGAAAAGACTATTACAAAAGGTTTTGCCAGTCATAAAGTGCGGGCAGCACATTTGAGCTGGCATTGCCACACACATCCACATTAATGGCCACAAATACCACACAGCCTTTTATGAGAAGGTGACGACACACTGACATACAGCCCAGGAAAAACGCGCTGAAGAGTGAGAGAGGAAAAGAAAAATCATACGAAACCCACAAAAGTAAAAGAGAAAGAAACAGAAAGACTCTTCTATGGACTGAAGTCAAAGTGGGAAAAATTACAGCATGCTTTGGCTTCATTTTCGAGATGACATTCAAAATAATTACGTTCACGCAGAGCGTTTCAAGACACTTCATTCCAAAAGTCGCACACTGACGCAAGAGAAAAATATTTCCTCTAAAGTTACAATGGTGAAAGTTTTATTAAATAAGCACATGTGGGTATGTGTGTGTTACTGTGTGGTCCAATTCCATGAAGTCGGCCAAAATCCCAACATATCTGTGTCAGCTAAGGGCGCATACTTTCTTGCATCACCTGTCATCATCTGAGTGGGAGGTGGCACAAAAAATGGGGAACTGTATGTCTGGTTTAGTTCTACAAGCTCAGGAGTCCCTCTGCAGAGACTCTTCTGAGCTTTGACCAGAACACAGAAATAAATATTTAAATTCAAAACCACAATAGGCAAACAACAGAAACTTATGGTAAGTTATTCTGATACCACCAAGAATTAGAAGTAACCGCTTGCCTTTGATTAAAAAAAAAACGGAACAAAACTTAATATAAATAAAGTTCATGATCAAATATCAAACAAACTGGCCTAACTGTTATCTTCATTCTAGCTTTGGGCCACGTGTCAAACTCGAGGCCTGTGGGCCAAATCTGGCCCTTGTGAACATCAAATCTGGTCCCCCAAGATGATATTTTGAATGTAAAATATTTTATATTAATTCTCTTTTGGCTTAAAAATGATAAACACTTCATTTAGTACAGACATCTCCTTATCATTTGCTAACGTAAAGCTAGAAAAAAGGTTACATTTTTCAGTAATCCTTAACTTTGATGTAAAAAGTGCAACAGAGAATATCAAATTGTCAGAGTTTTGTTGAATCAGTGACCAAGAAAAGAAGTCGACTATCTGACTTGAGTTAATGAATCAATTGAAATTGGTTCTTGGTTTGGACCAAGTTTTTAATTTTGGCCTCCTTTTGTAGTCGCACACGCCTGCTAGGCTTTATATTTTAAAATGGGACACTCATTACTTTTCCACAGATAGACAAATACAGGCCTGCATTGTTCAATGTTAAGATTTTCCTAAAGGGGGTCCACACAAAAAAAGTTTTCCTTATTCTATCTTTTTATATATTAATTTATTTTTCTTTGTTCTTACATGTAAAAATACCAACATCTGTTAGCGGTATATACAGGTAACAGATGTTTCATTTCACAATGTCACAAACTATAGTTTTTTTTATTGAGCATGCATCAGGGTATAGTTTTTCTACATTTAGTATTTATACAATGAGATCTGTGTTTCAAAGGTCAAGGTTGTATCACTACACAAACGTCAATAAAATGGGAGGAGCAGGAATGGTTCTTTTGATTGTAAATGTTGCAGATGCCCAAAAAAATATACTGGTAACAAGCGTCCAGTCACATTGAACAGAAGACATTAAAAAATACCAAATAGTTGCCAATCATGAAAAATAAGGCATGCATATTAAAAATGATTATCGTATTTAGATCATTTTAACACGAGCGCTGCCATTCGTCTTATAACGTTTAAGATTCTGTTGCCGTCTTCCAGTTCAGTGGTTAGTCTAAAAATCATTTGCTTGTTTAATCTTTAGTTTAGTTTAGATTTTGCAGTAAATTATTCACCGACTAAAGCATTCTTGGCTCCTCCCCCCCCCCCCACCAAAGTAAATCTTTTGTTCCTTACATCACACACACATTTGTACATGAAGTTAAAGCTTGGTCACAGTATGCGATATATAAATTGTTTCATTATGAGGACAGTGAACAAGTCTGAAGTAATGAGAGCAGCAACGAGGTGAAAAGGAAAGTGCGGAGATCAACTCCCCTCTCCTCATAAACAAAAGTTACATGGGCCAGGAGTCAGATTTCCTTGTATTCTCTTCTCCATCTTTTTTTTTTTTCCAAGTTTTTTCCTCTGCAGCCAGCCAGTGTGTCTGGCCTCCTTCACCCTCCCCTGTGCTTATCCCCCGCTTTTCCCTCCCCATTCTTTAGTTTCCACAGCTCCACAGTTGAGACTCAACACAACCATTCCAAATCTTTTTGATTGTTTCGTTTTATTTCCTCGTGACTTTCGTCCTCACTACTGACACATCTTCCTTGCTATAGGAGATAAGTCATATACTGTATAGATATAGGCCAAAGCTGAGCCAAAGTAAAAGCCATAACAAAAGTCTTACCTTCCAAGTAACAGCTGGAGGATGATGAGAGGCCCTTCTTAGATTTACACCCCACCCATTTCAAGCATATCTCCAACATTTTCATCTGTTTTGGTCCCTTCTTGCTAAAAGTGTTGCTTGTTCAGATCAGATAGAATTCACAATCATCACCACATTTCCAACTGAAAGGGAAAAAAGTGCTTTTCTCAGCTTCTTCCCATTCGAGTAAATCCTCCGTCTTTCTTTTCTTTCAAAACTTCAAGCGTGTTATCCGGCGAAGCCTACCAACTTTCTCTTCTGAGCGTCTCCATCTCCTCCCCCCCGTTTAGACAATTAACAAAAATCCAACGAGGCAGATCAAGCTCAGAAGGTTGGTAGATTTGTAGAGATGTCAGTATAGGGCTGTCTGAGCGTGGCCATTCCTCTCTTCTGTCCCCCGGTGAGTTTGTATCCGAAGCGCAGGGACCACTCGTACTCCAGCAGCCAACAAAGGGCCTCTTTCAAGCTCAGCTTTCTGCACTCAATGACATCAGCTGAGCACTCCTACCTCCAAAAGTGGGAGGGAGAGACTTCCTACAACACACGTACCGACACACACTCTTCATGAAGAATGCAAACAGCACTTCTACATTATCTAAAGATCATGCCAGCATCTTAAGAGAAAAAACGTCAAGTCTCACTTATAATAGCAAAATGCTCAAAGTCAGCATAGTTCTAAATTACTTTATTCTTCTTCTATGGAAGCCATACGGTGATTACAAGATACTCCTCCTCCAACTTTTCAACCCCTTCCCCCCAACTCTGTCTTTTTCTCAGTTCTCTCCTCCTCAGTCCTGTTTTTTCCTTCTCTTTCTCCTCTCTGAAACTGTTTACAGGTTGAGGAATCGGTTATGAAACGGTTTTGGGCATAAACAAGACGTCTAAGGAGAAGTGCAACCTTTGCTCGTTTCCTCTGCACCCCATAAGCCACTTTAAATTTGAACATTTCCATTCGACCAACACACACAGGATTGAAACAAAAGCTACATGAATCCGTCAAAATGAGAATTTAATTGTTATAGTATGCCTGGTTATTTTTATTTTTTCATCCAATACCTTTTTTACTTTCATGGGTTCACGTCACATTAGGGTTGTTTCCTGCTTAGGTCCATCTAACTGGACGTATTACTGCTCGACATCTGTTGCCATTCTGCAAAAATTCCTCATTCTTGCAGGATAAAACAAGAGGAAATTGACAAAATTATATGCAAGGCCATCTAAAACAATATGTACAAAACAAAGATTGTCGTTATTAAATTAAGTCATACTAAAAAAACACATTTGTAAGCTTTAAGTTAGTGATTTCTGAAGAATGTTCATTCTATAGTAGACTACTGTTCCACATTTGTCATTTTGTCCACTTACGTCATTTGGTTGAACAGGATTAGTTTATCATTACCTTTAAAAAAAAAGTTTAATCTCAAAAACAGCTGCGATGTACTGACTCAGTCAAACTAAAATTTGCCAGAAAAATGACAAACATCCAAAACTGTATGAGTTTGACGCCCGAGATTAGATATCCCACCAGCGATGAACTGCAGAGAACCTGATTCATGACACTACGACTTGTAACATTAACGTCAAACCAGTGAATTGGATTAATTTATCATTGGGGTTTCAATTATGGATGAAATGTGTCTAAAAATATTCTGAATTCCTTCACAAAAAGTAAACACATTACAATTGTGTAAATAGTTTTTATGGCTAGCATCCAACAATGTGAAAGAACTGATCCAAGAAGAAATCTACTCAATGTGTCTTTGGTAAGAAACTAAAGCATGAACTAAAATTAGCCATCCAAATAAAAGTAAACAAATACGATTTGCTAGTTTCCAAACTTCTACAATTCTTCACTGAAAGAAAAGTAAATTAATTACTGTGACGCTTTTATGTGGCGAGTAGATTTTACTGCATTAATTAAATCTAAGCACATCCTGTTCAGTTCATGCACTTGAATATAAAAACATCCACAATGGCCTTGATATCTGAACATGCTGAATGCTAATCTGCCAGATTAGCAGTAATACGAATCATGCAGCATGCCCTCAGTCTAACTTGCTTCGCAGTAATACCCTACATTGACCATGAAGTCACGTGGCACCATCATCATTGCCGTGCTGGTATGGCAAACATTTGTTTTCTTCTAATGCACCACCCCAAACACCATTTAAGAAGAAATGCAGGCCTCCTCAAACTTTGAGGAAGGCTTATTAATTTACCACAGTCACTAAGTGTCAGGGAGATGAGAGGATAAGTGCAAGAGAAGAGGGGCTGTTAAAAAATGGAGGCAAGAGGAAAAAAGGTTGCAGATGGAGAGGCATGAGGCACATTGTTTGGAAATGAGCTCATAGCAGAAAGGCTTGTGCTTTATGTTGTGGACTAATATGTTAACAGTTAGCTGACGTATATCCACCCACGATGTGGTTTTTGGCACTTTGCTTCTCATGTGCCCTCGCCTACGTACTAAAACCCTTTCTTTAAACCTTAGTGCAGGAAACAACCTGTATTCCCACAGTCTCCATTACAGATAAAACTACAACCTTTTTTTTTTTAAACTCCGGATAAAAAGTTGCGATGAATGAGTCTGATAAATTATTGCAATAAAACATGGTTTGCTTTAAACATTTTAACTAACTACACCATTGTTTGAAGACTTATCGCAAGCCAACACTTGCCATAAATCTTGTCTATGTTATGGAACAACAGATATTACACTAACACTTAAACCAAACAAGCTTTCCAATTACAGAGTAGAAAATGGTGACAGCCTAAGAGTGGAAAAAATGCTGTGCACCCTCTTAATAATTACTTTATACTGCATGCAGCCTATTTCATTATCATGTCTTGATATTTGATGACAGTCAAGAGCAGATAAATATCAAACCCTATGAACCAGGTATTGCGTATGCAGCGTGTTGATGTGTTTACATATGTGTCTGTTTACTCAGGGCTCTCTAGAGAATGCAGTCAGAGTGTCTGAGGCATGCAGACAAGCAGACGAGGAGAAGGGGCTTAGATTTCCACATATAATTTGCAACCCTGTACAATTCACATGAATGAATAGGCACTTAAGATCCAAACAGTCTGCTCTAGTTCAAGGTTAACGGGATAGTTCAGATCTTTTGAAGTGGGGTTTTGTGGGAAGGTTATGAACAATTATTGTCTTACCAGCTGCAGATGGCTGTTTAAATGACCTCAGTTTGGGAGCAACACCAAAATGAACTGCCATCTTAAAATAACTTCAATCTCAAAATGTCTTGCCGTTCATCCTAAAGCTACTTACAATGCCATCAGTTTGCATTACACAATTTATATAGAATAATACAGTTGATTGTAAAGCAAACGGCAGCGTAAGCAGCTAGATGTAGCACTTCTACCGCATTTCTAGTAAGAATATCTTATTTCTGTTGGGACACTTGTGCATTGCTAAATTAATGGTGAAGTAAAGGTTTAAAAATAGCATTTGTATGAACCACTTTGAAATCTTTGAGACTGGAATAGTTTTAAGAAGACAAGCCATTCACTCTAATATTGTCCCCGCTCTATATGTTCTGTTTCTCTAAACTGAGGTCATTCAATGAGCTTTTTTAACAGGTAAGATAACTGTTTATACCAATTACACAGAACGTCACATTAGAAAATCTATTTCTTCAAAGCTGTGGTACTAGCTTCTGGTGGTGTAATTTACCAGTGTTGTAAATAATACAAACCAAACCCACTCACGTTTCCAACCTTAGAAGATAAACAGTAATATATTTATAGGTTTAATCAATTTTATAAAATATAAACACAAAAAATAAAGACTGGGTCAAGCAGCCAACATGCTGAATTGGCATTCAGAAATGTTGGTAAAATAAATAAATAAATAAATAATTTTTACCATGAAAGCAACCAAAATATAGAGCAATTATAACCAGATGACTAAATATTATCTGATTTCTTAAAATGATAAACCTTACACGCATGCCCTGTGTCAGTAATAAATAGATATGTAAAAATCAATTGGTTTCAGAATGCTGTGACTAAAACTTTATTCTTTTATTATGGCTAGTTATTGAGTGTAAAAATGAAAAGAATCAAGTTCTAAAAATAATAATAATAATAATAACTGAAACAACTTCTCTAATAGAACAGATAAGAATGCTTCCAGTGCAAATGTAAAACTTTAATACTCCTACCTAAACCTCAAGGGACTTAACTGTAAATAAAATGTGATAAAAGCTTACAATCTCTGTTTAATGATTTTTTTTTGTACACAGCTTTACTGCTATCAACCGTTAATACATTGGACATTATTTAAATGTGCAAGGGGCCCATTTCTGAACAGACAGGAGTATAAAAACAGCCACAGATGCATAGAAAAGTGATTCTGGCTATGGTGAAACGGCTAAGGCTTCTCGGTGTCTAAACAGATCCAGATGCAGCTACTTTTACAGGCTCCCCTCTTATCCTCTTACAGTGCAATGAAGATAAATGTAATACAACACAAAAAGACAAGCATACCAGTAAAGTGAATTATGGCCTGGAGAGGAAAATTAAAAATAAAAAGACAAGCAAACTGACCAAACAACGCCCATGTGAACAGTGAAGATAGTTTTGGTTATGCTTTATTAGAATCAAGTTTATTTATATGGATATATATATTTAGTTAATAGATGAATTACAACATTTCCAACATAATATTTTGAAGAGGAAAGAACATTTCCAAATGTCAAATCATTACTGTAAGGCAATCCGTAGGGAAATAAGAGAGCTCTGCACATGTTAGCCTTTTCTCATAAAAAAAATGGCAACTATGGCTCCAGTTCAGTCGTCTTGGCATCTGAGGCAACAGGTTGTCTGTAGAGAAAACAACAGCTGTGTCTGGAGCTGCCTGCTTGGGCATGGAGCTGGGAACAAGAGTAGTTTTCTTCTTCTCCCCCTCCTTTGCATGCGTGTTCGTGTGTGTGCATGGAACCAGGTGGCGACAAGCTCCCAAAGCCGCATTCCTAACTCTACTTGCAAGTTCTCAGTCTGAAGAATGCTTTGAAATCACTCGATCTCCTTTATGACTTCAGCGACACCATGTTGTACCTTAAATATAGTTCTTAAAAATGTCTGTAACTGAATATTTTTTGTCAGGAATTTAATCAATCATGGCCTGGATTGTATAACAGTGTCAGATGCTGAAGAGAATTTAAAGGACAAACTCTTGTGTGAATAAATGACTCATTGTTTGACCTAAACTGACTCTTTCAATGGTTCTGTTCAAAACAGTGCGTCTAAAGTATAAAATAAATAAAAAAACACTTTGGTAAAATTGTTTGTACATTTGGTGCCATTTCAAGCTGCTCTCTCGCTCTCTTTGGCCAGGAAACTAAAGAACTTTTAACTTCCTCAATAAATAAAGGTTTAACTAAATCTTACGCTTTTTTTTTAATCATCTTCAAACTCTCACATTACAATAAACATTTTAATAAGAGTTATTGTTTAATAAGGCCAGAAAACAAGGAATGGAGAACAAATTTTGAATCCTAAAATGATTCACTTTAATATAATTATCTTAAAATAATTCAAATGTAGCCACTAATCTAGGCTACACTAAACATACACTACAGGAGCTGAACAAGTTCAGCTTATACTGATCCCTTAAAGGTAACAATTTATTTATTTATTTAAACAGTATTCCTGAATTTTACTGGAACATGTACCGTACTATTTTCCGCTGTACAAGTTGCACCACCCTATAAGTCGCATCAGTCCAAATATGTCTAATAAAGTGGAAAAATCCATAAATATGTTGCTTTGCCATATAAGTTGCATCTATTATGTGTCACCGCTGACACAGCACATTTGTTACGCGTCACCACTGATAACCTGGAAATGAGGGGCAAACCTGGAAATGTGGGCTGGTGTTGTCCCAAAAATCGTTTGGCTGCTAAATGGCGGCTGCAGGTGAGTGCACGGGAGGACTTTAACAAGAATTTAACAATATTAACACTTAAAAACAATTATTTGTTTGCTCAAAATTATAGCAAAGGTGTGTCTCAGTTTAACTTTTCCTTAATAAATGCACTCAAGACAGTTTTCAAAAGCCGATACACATAAATATGAATGTGCAGAGGGCAACTCGCTGTCCATTTCTTTGAAATTTAACAAGATAACCACCTAAAAACAATTATTTGTTAGCTCGACTTTATAGTAAAGGTGTGTCTCAGTTGAATTTTACTTAATAAATGCACTTTAATGGTCAAATCAGCTGCATTTTGTCGGGGAGGCACAGAGAAATGAAGCTGATTTTACGGTTGCTCCAAGCAGATGACTGTGGCAGGGTATGGCAAGCCAATTGTCATTAATAGCCACTTTTACCTATTACAAGACACAACGGCATGCCACACTGCTCGACTGCCATCTAGCAGCTGAAAATGGTAGTGTTCAATATTTTCAGTCAGAATGAATGAAAATGGTCATATCTCAGCCAAAAATTGCTTATAAATATGGGGGAAAAAATCCATAAATATGTCGCTTTGGCATGCAAATTATGCAAAAAAACATTATTTTTACAGTGAAAAATACAGTACACATATTTTAACATACCAGACAGGATTATGTCAGTTCGTTTTTTTAGTCAACAAATACCATAAAATGCTTGGGGTTTATTTTATTTTTTACTAATCAATCAAAAAATAATCCTACCACAGCCTGTTTTTTTTTTCTTTTCTTTTGTCTAAAAGTGTGTCAAACCGTGTCCAAAAAAACCGATAAGCTTCAACTACAATATTTTTTATTGGAAGATAGAAAAAGAAAAAATAAGAGGAGCAAGGAGAAGGATTGCATCAGTTCTTTGAGAGAGGAATGCACAGGAGGTCACATATTTCTTGGTGCTGCAGCAGTGTGCCCTGTGTTTAACTCGCTCACTTTCTCACTGTGCAGAATATGCAATATTACTCAACACTTTATTGGTGCAACAGATCTTATAAAAACATGTGGTTCTTTGGGAAGCAATGTGGTCTGGCTCAACAGACACAATGAAGACCTTCTGGCAGAAGCCTATGATAAAACATACTAATCAAAAAACAGTTTTTACATCAAATACTTTTTAGAATGTTAAATGAGAACAGGTGTAATTAATTAAATTAATAATGTCAAACTACACACATTACTATTTGTACACACTGATATGGAGTCATAGTGTTATAGTTTAGTGCAAAACTAGGAAAAATTAGGAAATAAACTGTTATGGCACGCAAAAAATAAGAAAGCAGGATCTTTAAAGCAAGAAAAATATACTTAGTTTCAAAATAGTAAGAATAATGTAGTTTAAAAAAATAATGCAGTGGTTAAACTAAGGAGCAAAGAACATCTGAAAACCACTGGGTGTCACACAAGAGCCGCAGAATTTCCCTACAAAACAAAAGATGGTCTGCTGTGCATTCACAAGTTATTCTTTGCTGCTTTAATAAAATAAATTATTGCTTACTGGATCTCCAAATGACAAATGCATAGATAAAATTACAAAAGTTAAAAGCTAATTGTTATTTATTTTGGATACCGTATGTACTCATTTTAAATTTGAGGCAGGAAAACTTCTTGTTTTAACCAGTCCAGTTGTTTTTGTATTGAGCGCTTGTTCTGATTCTTGTTTTAACATCTTTTTCCCATCAGCCTCTACTGACAAGGTTCTGGTGGTTTGTGTGGATTGACAAAAAGGGAAGCTCAGAGACGATCTTGATTCTCATCTGTTTGGACTTGTCATTAGGCAGTGTGGACAAAGTGGACCATTTCCCAGAAATAAGTAGGCACACTTTTAAAAACCGTAACACAATTTAATTCAAATCCTGTTATAAACGACTACAAAACAGTAAACAGATTAGATAAGCGAGTCTGTTAAGAACTTTACTGAATCGGTTTGCCTATAAATGTGTGGACAAGTCACATGGGGCTTAACAGCTGGTCTGAATGAGCAACATGATGAGCTGCTCAGTGGGTATGTACAAATGTGTATGGGATCACAACCGCACAAAGACCCAAATGGATCATGGGAGCAGAGTTGGTGTCTAGACTGTATAGATTCCTCAAGTTCCAGCTGAAAACGAGACAGTTAATGGCAAAAATAGAGATAAAATCACTTCCTGCACACACAGCGACAACAGCAGCAGCATCAAACACAGAAACCAATGACGTCAGTCGACATAGGGAGGTGGTATACTGATTACCTCAAAACTAGCTTTACAATATCAACATATATGATTGTAAGAGAGAAGAATACAGTGTAGTTAACTCTTCAGTTAAGTTTGTGTTCACTCTTATCAATAAAAAGGTTTTCCAGCTTACAAAACAATCGGCTGTACTTCCTGGAATCCATGACAAGTATGTAGTATGCAAGTACCGGTATGTATGACACTTTTTTTTAAACTAATTTCACAGCTGGCAACTCATGAGTTATGCTGTGAATATTTCTAATTGCACTGACAACTGCAAAATTTGCTTCAACATTTGTGTTTGGTGTATACCGGTAGATGTATCAGTTTTCTACGTCTATTCTAATCGCCAGTTACAATTTTTCCTTTCAAAAACTTTGAAAAAATGTTTACAGTAAAAAAAAAATAATAATTATATATGTATATCTAAAAGCCTGTAAATAATCACATGGCAAATTGTAGCTTGGTAATCACAACAAACTATGAAACGTTGGTTATACGTCTTTAAATGTGTCACCAGTTTAACAGGCAGCAGGTTCTATAAAGGAAATCCCATTCTGAGCAGAAGGAGCCTTATTGTGCCCACACTGGCATGTATCCAAGCAAGCAGCATGTCAAATGTCTGTGCATTTCCTGTCACCGAATTTTCCCGACTAGCTGATTAATATAGCATAAAACTTTTTTCTTCTTATGATTGTATTTGAGACAATAGTAGAAGTCAAATCCCTGCTAAAACTGCAAAATATAAAACCTTTAGACTATATTGTGGTTCTGCTTTTAGTGGCTTGTCATGAAGGGGAACTGAAAGCGACTGGTGTGAACAAAATCACTGATCGCATGTGAAACATCTCTACTTGTTTGGAAAACAAAAGAAACAGGCCAGGAATGCAATGAAATGCACCCAGCAGAGATGTCTAAGACTTGACGCACGCCATTATCGAAGCCTAAAGTTTAGCGTCCGCTCAGCAGAAATCCTAAAACATGCAACTCAATCAGTTTGTTGTTTCTTGTGGCTTTCATTTTAAATGTTAATGTTAAAAAGAACAAATTGTATATTCTAGCTTGGCAATCCAATCTCTGATCATACTTACTATGCCAATTTCATATGCATACTGTAAACTAGTGGCTAAGCTCACCCTAAATATACTGCTGTATTTTTTGCCGTATAAATCGCACCTTTTAGCATTAATTTTCAAGTCCTGCGACTTATACACCGAAGCAACTAAAGTGTTCCCCCCCATGTTTATAACCCAATTTTTGGCTGAGATCTGACGATCTCATTCATTCTGACATGGAAAACATTAACCATTACTACCATTTTCAGCCGCAAGAGGGCCCTCGAGCAATATGGCAAGCCAAGTGTCTCATTAATGGGTAAAAGTGGCTATTAATGAGACACTTGGCTTGCCATACCAAGACACCTTCATCTTGCTCCAGAACGCCTGGAGCAAACGTCAAATAAGCTGCATTTCGTTGCGCCGCCCAGGTGAAATGCAGCTGATTGGACCTTTAAAGTGCATTTATTAAGAAAAAGTTCATCTGAGACACTACCTTTACTATAATGTCGAGCAAACAAATAATTGTTTTTAAGTGTTAATCTTGTTAAATTCTTGTTAAAGTCCTCCTGTGCACGCTCCCCCAGCCAATCGATTTTTGGCACAACACCGGCCCTCGTTTCCAGGTGGTCAGTGTGATGCATAATGGATGCAACTTATATGGCAAAGCAACTTATTTATGTTTTTTTCCCACTTTATTAGACATTTTTTGGAATGATGCGACTTATACGGCGGTGCAAGATGTGTGGTGGCAAGTACGATACAATATAATTTTGGATAAAATGTTATGTGCCATTAAGTTTCCTCAAGCTCACACAGTATGTAATCTTTGGAAGCATCCCATCAACAACTTGACAAAAACATTAGGATTCAAAAACACTATGTAGTACCCATTTTGTTATAAAGTTTACAATACATGTCAAACCTTTTCTGTTTTACATTGCAATATTTGAAATAAATTATTTTTAAAATTACATTTTTGCTACATCGTTTTGTTTTTTGTTTTTTACTTCGTAATAAAAGTAAAATCAAGCCATGCTCCTGGACAAGGACAAACATGCCTGTGGGCACACTTGTTTTCAAATTTTACTTTTCTTTTTTTTTTTTGATCCCTTCAGCTAACTCACACAGAAGATTTGGTAAATGTTTTACACTGAATGCCCTTCTTGATGCAACCTGGGCTCAAACCTGCGGCCCCAGGATTGTAAAGACTGCAGCACTGACCACCAAGCTACCGTGTTCTGTTTTCTAATTTTCCCGTCAAACACCCAACAAACTTGCATTTTTATTGACTTGTCTTGTAAATAAACATTTTATTGCAAAGGCTTCAGTGTAAACTACAGGCATGACAATGGAATATTAATAGCTACAAACTATAATAAAACAGCTAACATAATGTTGACAAAGATCTCGATTGAACTCAGTTTTCCAATCTTTAAGTTTTCTTTTTTAACCAATCAAAAAAAAGTTAAAATAAACTTTATATGCTCTAAAAAAAAAATCCTAAAGATGTGATCAAGTAAATGTCATGTTCAGGCTTGTCATATTAAACAGGCCTGGTAACATACTCCATCTTGTATTTCTTCTATGATCCTTCAGATTGCCAGTTTTTAAAGGACATTCAGCTACCATGATCACACATCATAAAAGCAGATGAAAACGCTGCAGGAGACGTAGCTTCAGGGAGTTCACTCCTCAGCTCAAGCCTTACAATCTGTGCAAGTTCGCCATTGAGATCATACCATACCTATCCACTGTACAGTACACAAAGGAGAACAGAAACAGGTCTTTGCTTGTCTCCTCAGTGTCTGTGCACTTCTCCCAAGTAGCTGCATGCTGAGTGAACCTGCCTGCTGGGAAGGAGCATGGTGCTGGCAATCCCACTTTTTAACTATCTGGGGCTAAACACAAGCTGTTGATGTTGCTCTCCTCTTTCACTGTGGCTCACATCTCCTCTTACGATCCAACCTGCTCATCACCAGAGGAAAGGGGCAGAAATGGGAAACAAACATACCCCGTTACTAACCCTAACCCAAAATCGACCCTTTTACCGACAATAGCTTTCTTTCTGCTTTTCTAACCTTCCCTTTTGTGTCTCCTTCTGTTATGCAAGACTGAGTCAGCGGAAACTGTTCCTGCCAAGGCAATCACAATCCTACACCTTTGTACAGTATTTTCTGGTGTATAGGTCGCACCTGAGTATAGGTCGCACCATCCAATTATTGCCAAAATGTGGACCGTGTTTAGCTCTGCTGCAAATGTCTCTTCCACAGGAGCGCACAGCAAGGCTTTTAAGAAGAT
>JARVJN010000752.1:17243347-17253690 GCA_031763805.1 Argolebias nigripinnis | reverse complement strand
CATACGGAGTTTTGCGTGGAAAATGGCGTACGCAAGGTTTTTGTGCGTACGCACCGTTGATACATGAGGCCCCTGGTGAGTAAAATTTTACAGTACAGTAGTCCCTCGCTTGCTACTTTGAGGTTTGTTTATCGCGGACTCGCTCTATCATGTTTTTTTGAAATAAAATTGGACATGACACGCAATCGGCTGATTGATGGATGTGCTACACAATCGGCATGGAATTATTACATAAAACAAATTATTTTAAGTTATTTAGCACCTCCTGCACCATTGTGCAGCCCATAATGAAGGATAAGCTTCCAGCTGATTAGCTGTTCTCCATGCAGAGCAGAGAAGTGGTCCAGATTGTTTGCAGGTGACTGAGAGCAGAGACAGGGAGCTGAAATCATGACATTCTGTGCTCTTTTGTAACAATTAGAATTTAGAAACATTGTTTAGAATATTGTAAGAATGTGGGAAGGTTTTAAAATGCCTTTATATACCGGTACACATATATTAGGAAAATAGGTATTTGAACACCCTGCGACTTTGCAAGTTCTCTCAGTAATCATGGAGGTGTATGAAATCCGGACGTGTTTCGGGTTCCGACGTACGATATTTCGTGTTACGAGCATCTCGTAGGAACGGAACTCGCTCGTAAGTCGGGGACCACCTGTATATATAAATATATATATATATTTTTTTTCTTTCTTTTTCTTCTTTCGGCTTCTCCCTTCCTCAGGGGTCGCCACAGCGAACTAGTCGCACAAAGACTTGGCAATTATTTTTACGCCGGATGTCCTTCCTGACACACCACCGAGCTACCACAGTCATCTGTGTGGAGCAGAGAGCTGTCATCTAGGGTGCCCGGGGGAGCAGATGGTGGGGGTTAAGGGCCTTGCTCAAGGGCCCGGAGTGGGGCAGATGAGGGTGGAGACAAGTGTGACTGCTGCACCCATCCCACCCACATTTTAGATGTTGTCTGTACCGGGGCTTGAACCGGCGATCTTCCGATCACAAGCTCACCTTCTTCACCTCTGCGCTACCATTCCCACATATACACAGTGTACAATATATATACAGTAAACAAATTTGCTTGTACTACTTTTCCTACTTCGCAGTTTTTCACTTATCGCGGGTGGACTGACTGAGAACGCAAACACCGTCGATAAACGAGGGACAAACTGTCCCCTCACACAAGAGTTTCTGTTTCACAGTGTCTGAACTGCTGCGCTCTCTGAAAACATTTCTTCTGGTTTTGTTTCAAGCTTTTTTGTTGTTGTTTTGTTTTCGACTGGTAAAATATACAACTAATGCTTCACATTAATGTCTCTTCCAACGTTTAATTTACATTTACATGTTTTTTTTGTGTGTGTGTATTAAATGACACATTTGCGCAGGTTCCTGGAGGCATAACTGTTTGAAACAAAGAAGTGTTTTGCATCTCCACAGCCAACAATCTACTTTTTGATTTAGTCACTACACAGCACTCTTTGAAGATGTTCACTGAGCAATAATAACAATTTTTTATGAATATAAGTAAGGAGAAGAAAATATTTTTGCTCCTGCTGGTACAGTCTGAAACACATTACGGGTGCTTCCCTACTGAGGCATTGTGCAGATTTTACCCAAAAGGCATGAAAAAGGACATCTTGTCAATTTATATTAATGTTTTGCAGTTTTTTCTCTAACTATTACTGTCAAAAAAAGTTTAAAACTGTCTCACACAAATGCAAGAGAATCACACCATAAAAAACAACAAAAACAAACAAAACTAAACAAAAGTTTTCATATTGAATATGCACAACCAGCTACAGACCAATCATCTTATTTATGTATTCAATTATTTTTGGGACTAATAATTGTAATTTTACCTTTTTTTTTGGTCAGCCACTGTTGAAAAACAAGCGGTAATAAAAAAGATTTGTTTTTCATGTGCCCGTGTTTGTGTCTGTCTACTGAACCACTGAACTTTCAATGAAACTCACAGAATGGACTTGTATCTATACAACACAATAAACACCTGTTTTTATTTTACAGAAAAGAGCCGTGAGAATTATTTTAGGGAAACCTTATTGTCATCCATCAAATATATTATTTAAGCAACTTAAGTTACTGAAGTTTTATGATTTGGTGGATTATAATATTTCATTAGTCATGTATAGAGCTCAAAACAACTTACTGCCTCCAAACGTTCAAATGTTTTTTGTTAAGAGAAGGTCTTGTTATAGTCTTAAGGGAACTGAGATTTTTGCAAAACCTCAGTATAGAACCAGTTTGAAGGGTCGGACTGTTTCGATACAGGGAATTGATTTATGGAACAATTTGGAAAACGATGTTAAATATGCTAAATCTATGCTTGTGTTTAAAAAAATGATCAAATCTAAGTTGTTAACAAAATACGAAAATCTTTAGTTAAATCCATTCTATTAGTAACCTTCTAGTCAAAAAATGAAGTTTTTTGTTCAATTACTTGATAAACATTGCCTTAGTTAATTGTTTGGATTGAGTTTGCTTTAGTATTTTTTGTTTAGAAAAATTCTTCTCTGCCTCCTTTCATTTTATGTCTTTTATATTACACACTGTATGTTTAAACGTTTTTTTATTGATGTAAAATGAATAAATTTAATTTAAAAAATGTTTTACTGTCGTGCCATGAAATCTAATCAAATTTAATTTCAAGACAAATACAATCATGTTTTTTTTGGTCAGCTTTTGTGTTCGTCTGTATCGTTAGAACATTTCATTGACCACTGGATGGACTTTAATGAAACTTTCAGACGAAGTGTACTTTTAGAGTCAACCCCATTCAAGGTGACCATTACTGTAAAGTAACCTTATCAAGCACAAAACCAAATTTGACGTAGCTTAAAAGGTTTTCAAGTGAAATCAGCCTAAATCTCAACACATTTTCTACTGTTTAAGCAGTCTTTATTTCAAATTTGGCCATTAGCCTTCAGGAAATAGTGGGAGCATTCCTTTTGAGTCAACCAGGCAATACATCTGGTAGAAGTGATGATGAGCAGCGAACGGAGGAATCTACTTTTTAAATGGAGGTGATGAAATTTATCCTCTTGAATCAGGAAGGCCCAGTCAGTGTGATCTAAGCTTATGGTATCATTTAATAGCTGATGTGCAACAGAGACAAAAATACAGTGAGGAGATTCACTGTTTTATTCATCACATCTGGATCTTGACAGTGAAAGAACAGTTTTGTTTACATCAGTCACGTTTTAGCTGAAAATCTGAACTGGACATTTGGCTGATGCTTCAGCTGACGCTTGATATGGAGGGCAAACCAAGACCACCCAGCACGCTTGTTTCACCTGGACTACAAATGGTGTGCGCCCAGTGATCAGATACTCTCCAACTAATTAAATTAACTCTTGGAAACATCACATTCAAGATGGCTGTCACAGCTGACCTTAAAAAACAGACATGACTATAAATCAGTCAACTTGACCAAATTTGAGCTTGTGATATTGAATTACGTAATTTCAGGTATTATTTTAAAGTTTTCCCGAGAATGGCTACAGTTCTGTCGTTTCTCAGCTTAAGATGATCTTGATCAGAAATTGTCATAAAGATGCTGATGATTTGAGAGAACGGTAAAAAGTGGTGTAGTTCTAAATATCCATCTTTATATCTCTATAAAAAGGTGTTTTTCAAAACCCCACTGCTTTATGGTGAAAATGTTTTAACTTAAAACTCCTTTTAACTCAAATGAATTTCTGAAAAGAATTAAAGATGTGAACACAACACATCCACTTTTAAAATAGAGTATTTGTTTTAATGGCTTTAGCAAAAGTACGGTAATGTCTGTAATGATCGGAAAAAAAAAAAAAAAAAAAAACATTTGCACAATCCAAATGAAGATTTTACACAAGAGCATCAACCAGAATTCACACCTTCATTTGTCCCACAGGCTCATTTCATGTCCTCTAAGCCAGCTGTGGTGGAACAACAGCTTCAGAAAGAGAAAACGTCTCTTTGCTAAGGGCTGCTCAGAAGTCAGGCTGGTTCGGACAGAAATAACTAAACTGGATGTCAGTGTTTACTCCTGACAGTTTCCCAGGTATAAAAATAATTTATAAATGTGTTTTCACTCTTCACTTTCCATTTTGCACTTTTCCACGTTTCTTGCGTTCCGATTTCCACCGGTTATTCCTCAATTTCTTCTGAGATCCACCACCCTGGACCTGAAAGACGAGTAAATCATGAGGAGGATCAGCATCAACTTTAGAAAACAAACTTTTAGTCAACAGCGTCCAAACCAAAATAACATTTGACACATTTTCCAGACCTTTTTACGTTTCTGCACCACTTGCGCATCCACCTCCATTTCCTCGTCTTTGTCCGTTTGAAAGTCGTCGTCGTCGTCGTCGTCGTCCTCCTCCTCCTCATCATCATCCTTCTTGCTTTCAGCTTCTGGATTTTTCGAAGTGAACATAGAAACTGTAGGAACAAATCAAAAGCTGTTAAAGCTGACACAAACCAACAGAACAGCATTTGAATGTTTGAACTGCAGCAAAGCACAAATGTTAAATCCGCACGACGCTCAGTTGGTATGAATAAATAAATGTGTAAAATCTGGATGTACAGACGTGGATAGAGATCGCTCATGCTGTCTTCTGAGTCGCTGTGCTCCTCGTCACTGGTTGAGGAGGGTTCCCACGCGCTGTTCGATCGCTTCGATTCCGCCCCCTGACCGATTTCTTCTCTTGAATCTTTGGGCCTTTTCTGTTTCAGTCTGGCTGGAACGTATTCAACTCCTTTTTGCACACACTCCTCATCTAAAGCAGAGAACGGGTGAACACGTCAGTTTTCAAGATGAGAACAAAAACCTCCAAAAACTTAGATCTGCAGTAATGTGATGTCCACCCAACTTGCTCTTTCATTGGTAAAATTTCAGCTCAAAAGCAGAGTTTTGTTATCTATTATTAGAACACAATAACTGATTTAAGTAAATATCTTGCACTTGGACTATGTGTTGTGAATGAGCTACTATCGCACAAAACTTTAGTTTAATATTTGTAAAATTTACTGAGTTATAGCCATTTTTGTACTTTTTAAGGTTAGTTTACTCAAACATAGGAAAAATTATTGTCCACCATGGCCATTGGGTTGCGGGCGATAAAAAAAAGGTAAAATTTTGCCAGGTAAATCCAAGAAATTTGAGTGAATATTATTGAACTCTGCATAAATATCACCAGTCAGCAGACAGTGGAGATGTCCTTCCACAATGATGGGTGTAACTCAAAAACTCTGGTGCACAAAATGTGTACCACTCAATACTTGTGACCCACTAACAAAAGTGTGTCGTGCACTCAGACATGTGAGCCACTGACATTGCGAAAGGGCTTTCTTGAAGCGTTTCCCGCTGACGTGTCTCAAGACATGATCCGGTTGCCGGTTTAGATGCCTCAGAGTCAGTTTACAGAAGAGCTGATTCCTAAAAGAACAAATTAGAAAACAAAACAATGTTGGTAACAGCGGTTTAGGGCATTTTCATATTAAATGGCCTCACGATTAGTTTGCTTTCAAAGCAGGTGTCTCCTTACGGTTGCTTTGTGCTTGGCACAATGTGTGGCTCATACTGGCTGTAGTTGAACTCTGCTGTGGCAGCCAGTCTCTTGTACTTCTTCCCCTGGGTGAAGTGCTGCAGCTCCGTCAGGTTGCAGGGAACCTCATGGTCATTCAGAGTGCATTTGATCTGAAAACAATTGGGAAAACATGGCACACTTGTAGTTTATTTTCTTGTCGCAATTTAAGATACATATTTTACTAATATCAAGTGGTACCACCTCGCAGTTACATTTAGCACACACAGCCACAATGCGTATTTTGTGTGATATATTAATTGTTCGCCAACCTTTTTGTCACCTGTTAGCATAAAGAAGGGATGATTATTAAGAAAGGCTTTGATGTCCGCAGGTAAGTCGTCCATTTTTTAATAGAAAGACTCATAAACAGCTAACCACGTTTGTAAATTCAGCTACCTCCCCAACAGGAAGTTGTCGACGCGCGGTTAAGCGCCGTGGTGATGACGCTACCGCCACCTACTGGTCAACATTGGGAAGAACGACTCAAAGATCCTAAACTTTTAGCGTATTAATGTGGTGTTTATCACATAAACTGTTTTATTTTTATTATTATATATAATAAAAATATTATACACATAAAAATAGCTTGATATTAGCAGCAGAATCGGTTTAAACGATTTTACCCTGAGGGTGAGATCAGATCAGCTGACGGCTCAGGATCAGAGAACAAAAAAAGGCAGAACTTCTACTCTTAATACATTTTGTAAAGACCTTTCTGACACTCAATATTTTTAATTAATTAATGACTACACTACCCTTCATAAAATTTGTAGTAATTGTAGCCTTAAACAGCTTTATAAATTATCTTTAGTTTACAAAACAGTATATATTTTTACTCTACTCGTCTGAGGATATTTCAAACGGAGTGAGTCATCTTGCTTTTCTACAAAGCTCTTATATTTTATTTCCCACAATTCACTGCCGGTTCCGCAAATATTTGACATCTGCTGCTCTTGGTTGGGACATTTTCCGAGAACATTTTGTCATAACATTAGAAAATAGCATTTAAGCAGACTTTAGAAAAAAAAAACTAGCTCGACATCGACTGTGCTTAAATTGAACCCGTTGTTCGTAGACCATCCGTGTCGAAGCTAGTTAGCTAGCCGGCTGCTAGTTTCGTTAGCATCTCTTGACCGGAAGTTTTTAGTAACAATGTCTGGACCAAATGGAGATCCAGATATCTCCTCTGATGATGGTATTATCAACGACGACGACGATTTTGGTGACCAGGGTAAATACAGTTAATTGTTACATATTGCATTTAATTTAAATTTTGTAAAAATATTTTGATTAGTAAAAATGGGCAATTTTCATAGTTCTTCTGCCACCTTTCATTTTATTTTATTTACTTTTTTGATTGTATTGTGTATATATATATATATATATATATATACATATATATATATATATACATGTATATATATATATATACATGTATATATATATATATATATACATGTATGTTTTAAATGAAATTAATAAAATTTATAATAAATAAATAAAACCAATAAATCAAGTTCTTAGTTCAGAATAAATCCACCAACTTACCATAATTCATGTTTATGTCTGCTGACGATTACTTTTAATAAATAATAAAAAAAAACAAGTAATTTGGGGAGTTCAAAGCCAGTGAGTTCTGTGGGAGTAAACTACTACAAATCTTTAGATTTTTTTTTTACCTGCACAAAATAGCTACATGATAAAGTATAATTTAGCTAAGGAGAAGAGCCTGGAGCTATTTTATTTTTCTTTAACAAAAGTTTTTTTTTTTTGTTCCAAATGTGTGACAAAAGCTGATATACAGTATGACTGATGGATTACTTATTGATGTTTCTCCACAGAGTACGCTGCCATCAACTCAATGCTGGACCAGATCAACTCCTATCTGGATGACCTGGAAGAGCGAAATGATACCCTTAATGGAAAAATGCATGAACTGCTGGAGTCGAACCGGCAAGCCCGTCTGGAGTTCAGAGCCCAGCAGCTTGGCTCACAAACCCAGGAGGAAAACTGCACCCAGGAGGAGCATCAGACAGCAGAAGAAGAATCCTCACCCAGTAAAGACCTAAAGGAAAACTGTGATTCACAAACTTGCACGTAGAGCTGGAGTTTGAGTTAATTATACGACAGGACGAGCAAGATAATATAAACAGTTCCTAATCTCTGATCTGATCCATTCCTCTTCTGAGTTTACATTTCCATCTGTAGACACGGTTATATAACTCTGAAGTCAATCCTGCTTATTTTACTTACTGAACTTTGACACTAGAATTTGTTTCCTGACAGGATTAGAATTTATTGGCATATCTGTGCACCTCTAGAATGCAGTATATTTAAAGGTATGACAAGTTACATCATTGTCTAAGTTCAAACTGCAGCATGACACTCTGTTTGTTCAGATAAATCGGAGTGTGATGCATTCTTGTGTGAGTTTTGGGTTCTGTTTGGTCAACGTCACAATCACAAAGGTGTTTCTGGCTGGCGGCGTTTGTTGTGATGTGTAATGACTTTGTCTTATAAAATACTCCAGATGTAGATTGTGTGTAAGAAATGGAAGACGCAGCTAGCTATGCATTCTGGTTAGTAGAGCGATGAGAGTTGGTAGATACAATGGAGGACAGAAGCAGAAGTTAAACTTTTTTGTTTGTTTTAAATTACAATTCAGTAACTTATTTTCCTGAAATAAAGGAAGGGGTTATTTATTGTATGATAAATGTGGAGATAAAATGTGAAATGAGTATTTATTGTGACAAGTTGGCTTCAATTAATATTTTAACATTAAAAATTTTCAAATGCATCTACAGTATTTGAATGGTTTTTAATGTTTACTCTCTGATTACACATGTTTTATAGCCACACAATCAGGGCACAGCATGCTACAATCTTGAGGAACGTCATATCCTCATCGGAGTCATTGAGATACTTTTGCTGCATATGTTGTACTTGCATTACAAAATACATCGTTTTTGCTTCCTCTACATGCTGACATTTTAACTTTGCTGATATGAACACAATAATGGTGGACTGAAACTGAGACATTTTCTTTCTGGTAGCTTTAAAGAGGTGAGCAATGAGTTGAAGTGGCAATTTAGCAGCTGAAAAGGTGACACGTTAGTTTGATATGAAGTAACACAAACCAGAAAGGCAGATACAAAGAGAAGGAAGTTGTGTAGTTACCAACTTTTTTGGTGTCACTCTTTAGAAACTTAATTTTTTTTTACAGAAACAAAGCAGATCTATGACACTTCCACCAATGAAGAGCCCTATGATTAAGAAATTTACCCAGAATGCACTAGTGTGACAACTATCAATCCACATAAATTACCCACTGCACCCATGATTTTAGGACAAGTTTGATCAATACATCACAAACGTAAGCCACGAACAAATACAAAAAAAAAAAGAACACATTGTGGGGTTTCTGCGACATTTTAATATAAATTAAATTACTTCCAAACAGAAAAACATCCAAAAATACATTAAACTTCCAGCAGTTAGAAAACATCACCTGGTTGTTCATCTTGTCAGTAGCTGAATAAAAATACAAGAAACATGGTTTTGTTTGAAATTAGCCTTTTGTGTCTTTTTTTCTCTCTCGCCCCCTGACGCATTCGGGTTGAGGAGTCCAGCAGGAAACTTCAGGCGCCTCATTCCTTCAGAAACAACGCATGTGACAAGTTGCCGGACTCGTCACGAGTTGCTGAACGTCTTTTCTGGGTTTAAAGATCTCCCCCTAATATGGAGTATGAAATGTTTCCAGAACAATACACAAAGTCACAAAGAGGGAAGTAACATCGTCACTGCCAGCTTCATGTCTGAGCATTGAAATGACACAAAGTTAACTTTTACAACCTACAGTTGTAACCAGTGCTTTAAATCAGAGACAACGGCTTGTAAAGATAGCTTGCTACATAAAAAGAGAGAGCACACATCATGAAAATTTATTTTGGATCATCTCTGGTGAATGAATCTGAGGAAAAGAAAACTAAACGACAAACTGGTGTCAACTACGCACCATCACAATATTGCGCTGCTAATGCTCAAAATGTATTTAATGCCAATTCAACGTTTTGCTCTTCTCTTTTCCACCCGTAGGCACGCTTTAAAACATCCGGAGGAATGCGACACGAAAAACAATACATTTTCTGTGGTGCCAATACAAACCTAGAGAAACTTTTATGGATTCTGAACTCAAAGCCAAATAAATCTGTCACAACTAACAACTTCCCAGGAGTCAGAAATACCAAACAGTTTTAATTCAGAATCAAAGCAGGGGAAAAAAAAACCCATAATCAGCTCCTATTGACCACCTTGTGTGTGTGTGTGTGTATATATACATATACAGTATATATATATATATGTACAGTATATGTGTGTGTATACAGGTAGTCCTCGACTTACGACGGAGATCCGTTCCTACGCGACGTCGTAAACCGAATTTTGACGTAAGTCGGAACATACGTACATAGTGCACCATATATGTACAGTACTGTATTCCCAAGCACTTAGTCTATCCTAACACAGTACCTTACATAATTATCAAAAAACATATTCATTTGGGAGCCATAATGAAGAGAAAAAAAAAAAGAGTTAATTTCCTACTGGGATGCTGTGGTAAAGCCTCCTCCGTATTCTCTATTGCGTTTACGTCGTAAAACCGCCATCCATAAAACAGCTATCATATTTTCCGGCATATAAGTCACACCTTTTTTCCTAATTTGCATGCCCTGCGACTTATAGGGCGAAGCGACATATTTA
>JARVJN010000752.1:17010369-17024639 GCA_031763805.1 Argolebias nigripinnis | reverse complement strand
TTGCAAAAACGAACATAGTTGAATGATACAAGATATATATCTTCTATCATTTTATGAAAATTTGTAAGATGATGTCACCCCACCTTTAAGGATTTCCTTGTGATGGAGTTGTATGTGGCTTTATTTTAGTTCACCTTTAACTATTCATAACTGGGTTATGTAATGGCACAGATAAACGCCTCACAGACTCAGTCCTAAGAAGGTAATGCAGAGCATGAAATCCTTCTCAGTTTTAATTATGCACATTCTTTAGTCTGAAAAATGGCGTCTGCTTCACTGTGCGTGTAATGGAGCTGGGATAAGAGTTAAATTCCTGCGTCAAGAACTCCTTCTGACTGGTACAGAAAGAGTGACGGTGAAAGAAGACAGCAATCATGTAAAATCTAGCTCGCCTGAAGTTGATGCTCCACTTTTTAAATGTCACCTATTACTTTATGCACCGTCTGGATTTGGTTTCTCTTCAATTCCTTCGGTCGCAAATGGAAAAGTAGAGCAGGCGTCTGTGCAGTGTTACTGACACTGTTTGAGATGGCTATTTAGAAAGCTCTTTATATATTAGCACATGATGTGATTAGATAACGCCTGATGAATAGCTTACATGACTCGCTTCAGGTCTAAAGCAGACGTATGGTCAGTTTAACAGACCAGGTTTGTGTGTGTGTGTCTCATAAGGCGTGAAAGAAAGATGTGGCCCGTCCTATCCTGCTCCTTTATAGGTTTTAAATTGAGGTTTCAATTTTCAGCAGAGCAAGTTCTAAAAATAGCAAGTTGGGGAAGAAAGAGGGGAAGAGGTAGAAAGGCATAAAGAGGGAGGGAATGGAGGGCACCGACTGCTTTGGTCTACAGAGAGTTGGTTATCTTTTACACACACACACTTTTAATCCATCACATTTTCACAGCTCTTCCGTTCACATTCACAACTCTGCCTCTCCCCCTGATTCCATCTGTCTCACCCCGAGTCATCAAATCCCTTTTTACCCCCCTCCTCCTCCCTCCGCCCACCTATTCCCTCTCGCTGTCTTTCGCACACGGGTTGGCATACACGTTGCCACCGAGCTGGGGCAGGAGCTGGGACTGCAGCGGCATCACTAGCAGGACAAAGAGGAGAAAAGCAGTGCCGACACATCCTTCAAAAACGTGCAGGAGAACAAATCGGAGTAGTGTCTGCCTACTTGTGGTGCGCTTGTTCTGCTCTCGACAGTTTTGGTGGATGAATGAGGCTGTTTTTTGTCGCATATTCGGACCCACAATAATAACAACACACTCATGTACCCTCATTACACAAGCAGGACCACTGCGAGTCCAGATGCCGGTGTCTAAGGTAATATATGAAATGTTTTTGTGTCACTGATGGTCACACTAAAAGCTCTTTCTGAGACTTGTGGATCTGTAAAGATTATTTACAAGATTAATTACGTGTGCATTTGGTTGATTTTGGATTAACATTGACTTTGTTCACCGTGTTGGGGTTGTAAAAAGCCAGTTCTCTTTGCTGCAGTCCCAGCTGCTGTGAAAAATCTGTCCCAGGTGAAAACAGGACTGCATTTATTTTATTTTATTTTGGTGAGATTAGTTGGCGGAGACTTCTGTCCCTTTGTGTTTTTTATTTATTTTTTATTTTATTTGAAAAGACAACTCTAATTCCCTTTTTGGTTGATTAGGGAACTCGTCGTCCATCAGAAACATTTTGCTTTGTGTTTTTATTATTAGTTGTTTTATTCAAAAATTGACTCAAATTGTCTATGTTTGCTCAGATTGCAGTTGTTAGTTTATTTCTCTCTTTTTTGCATTAGGAACCATTGAACTGTCTCATGAAACTAGATGAACTAGATGAAATCATCCTCGCAGGACCTTTAGAGTATTCTGAGGATTTTGTCAGTGGTGGTTGCTGACCAGAATAAGTGGGGCAAGACACCAAAAGAATGTGTTCTACTTTTCAATGTCAACTACTTTGACACAATGAGAGGAGAAAATGTTCCTCTGAGAGAATGAATGAGAACACATTGTAAAGTTCAGTTAAATACTCAACTACAATTTATGGAAGAGATACTGAAATATAGATTTTTATAAGACGTTCTGTTGTGTTGCATGCCTGTTTTCTTTTATTCCTCCTGATTTTTTTTGCATATGTGTTGCTGACCCCAATAAAGACAAACCCATATTTATTTATTTGTTTTACAAAATATGTTTCTGTGTGCTGAGCAAAATCCCCTCTGTTATAGTTACATATTTTTAAGTAAGGGTGCCTGTAGTTTTCATGTACCTGCATATGTGAAGTGCAGAGAGATAGAACAGAAAGTTCTACTTGAGTGTCTGCAAGTATGAAGCAGAAACACAAAGTTTTTTTAATCTAGAAGGGTTGAAAAAGGTACTATAAATATAATTTTACAGAATGTTTACCTATCATGATGTTGATTAAAACTAGATTAAACAAAACGTTTCTTTCCCATTAGTGCAATGACACAGCTTAAATCAGAATTTGATGCAATGTGATACAGATCATTTATTTATTTATTTATTTATTTATTTAGTGTTATAAATAATTAAATTGGATGAAATACTCAGATTAATTAGCAAA
Organism: Argolebias nigripinnis; assembly: GCA_031763805.1. NCBI lineage: Eukaryota > Metazoa > Chordata > Actinopteri > Cyprinodontiformes > Rivulidae > Argolebias > Argolebias nigripinnis. Next base: position 17,022,061 of record JARVJN010000752.1, on the reverse strand, counting down.
AAATGTGATTTTAGTATCTGTACAGTACTATAGTTTTGTTTTGTTTCTTTACTTTGAAAAGATACACAAGATGAATATACTGTAGTGTGATGTCGTTAGAGCAACATGCCACTTCCTTCTTTTTGAAAATGCCACTTCCCTTTTTGGGAAAAAACAAACAAACAAAAAAACAGATGCTCTAAAAATGTTGATGGTATTAATGTGATAGTGATGTTATGCCATATGTTGTAGTTTGCACAGAATCAAAGTGAAAACAGTAGATTTGTTTGCTCGAGAGACAGTGGAGGTAAACTGGATAAAATATTTGAACAGTAAACAGTGGGAGCTGTTTTGGGGCCGTTATGCGTTTGTGTATGGTCCTCGCTTTATCAGAACTGAATTATAGATTATATGGAAACCATATGTTACTTATGTTTAAACCAACAGTACTTCTGCAACTTGTTAACCCATCTTGAAGGATGGTAGTAAGTATGCTGTATAAAAATGATTTCATTAATTTACTGGAAATTTACTAGCACACTGATCGGAAAACCCATAAAGCAAAATAAAGAACCTTATTAAAATAGAAAGTGACATGTGTCAGAAATACAACCCCCTAGGTTTCATTAATTTGTCAGAATATGACACATCATGGCACTGGGTGATGTCATTTTTTCCCACTTTGATGAAGGAAGAACTTTCTTTTTTATATTTCACTGATTGGCATTGGCATATTATGTAATTGTTGGTTTGGCAGGCAATATTAGCATGTTTAATAGCTTTGTCGGTACAGTAGTCCCTTGTTTATCGGTGGGGTACGGTTCCTAGCCTCTCACCCCCCCACACCCACCCACCGCAATAAGTGAAAAACCACAAAGTAGGGATAGTAATACAAATAGTAGTAGGAGTAGTAGTAAGTAGTAGTCTATTTTAGTATTTATATATATTAAGGTATTTTAAACCCTTCCCAAACTCTTGCAATGCTCCTAACAAATTTCTAAACTCTTAAACCTTTAAAAAAATATTAATTTTAAATGGGCACTTACCAGAGAAGATGAAAAAGAGATGTGGATGAAGAATTAGCGGTCCAACGATGACAATGAAGGTGATGAAGATTAGATGGAACCAGGGGCTTTGGCTTCGTCCTTCATAAAAAAAAAGGTGTGAGATGGCATCTTTTCCAGAACAGGCCCGTTTCGTCCATGTTTGAAACTTCTTCCGACCAGTAGCCCCCCTCAGCGATCAGATCTTTGAATGTCGTGTTGACAAACTCCTACACTCCTGCTGTGTCAGTGGACGCAGCCTCTCCGTGCAGAGAAACACGTTTCAATGCAAATCGTTTGAGAAATTTGTTGAACCATCCCTTGCTGGCTCTAAATGCAGTTGGTTTGGTGGTTGAACCAGGTGATCGAAGGTCCAGCTTTGGATTTGTTCCCCCCTTCCCTCCTCATTTGCATCGCCATGTCTGCCATAAAGTTGTTTCACCTTTGTCAAGATGGTGTTGGTATCCAAAGTCATGTTTTTGTCCTGCCATCATTAATCTACACTACCAATGGAGCTTCCATTTTAACAATCGTGTCATAAAGGCGACCAACATCTGCGCATGTACGGCCATTTTTAAGTTGGTCCAGAAGCTCCACTTTTTCTGTAATCGTCTGCATCGTCCACTGGCGTTTTGGTTTGGTGCCAGAAACTTTTGAATGCATAGAACGTTTAAGAGCTGTAACATGGTTGAAGTCCAGTTGAAAAAGAGCATAGGTAACAGGTGGTTACAGCCAATCAGCATCCGGAAAAACAAAGCTGACGGTTACTGATCCAATCAGCGCCCGGGTTACTAAGCGCATTGCTCTGTTTTTTAAAGAGACATGTCCTGACATGATTTACACTTTCTTGCGAATCTTACGTTTGTAAAGTTGAATTTTCTTTAAAAAACTTTGCCATGTGGCATTAACAAAATTTTACGTTTGAAAGGCCGGTTCAGCAGTCATGATTTCGCTTTGCAAAAATACCATTTGGCAGAAAACAGAGGCCGGAGACACTTCAGCATTGGCTTAAGTACAATGTATTTATTTTGAGTGGCAATTACAGTACATTGGAGGCTGAAAAAAAGAAAACTACAAAATGGCGGCACCTGTCCGAATTATTATTATTTTTGTCATTAAATTTTTCACAACCGCATGAATACAGTGATATTACTGTACACTCCACAATCGTGTCTTGTACTATTTTTTTGTCCAATATTATGGACTGTATGTCCACAAACCCCCATAGAGTGATTCCGCAGAAGTGGAACTGCAAAGTAGCGAGGGACTACTGCACTGTGGTGTTTTATAGTGTTTTGTCAGCAAATACCTCTGAGGTTGCAGTCACCTTCAGTCAAAAGTGAAGTGGTTATTTTACTTCACTTAAGGTAAGAGCAATACCTGAGGGCTAAAGGCTGATTAAAACAGCTGTTCTCAAACTCCTTCCAGAACTTTTTCTTGCTGGTGTATGCCTCAAGTATCGGGTGATTGATTCGAAATTTGTAGTCCGGTTTATGCAGAAAAGCATATTTTACTTCAGTTCCTCTGCTGAAATAGAAGTCAATGAACTTGTGGAAGGAAGTGACATCATTTTTGTACATGGAGGAAACGGCACAGAGACACAGGTGGATTTTCGTGGCTGTGCTGTCCAGCAGCGTAGGAACACGTTTTCTATTTCCGCCCGTTATTGTGCACCGTCTGTCAGAAACGGTGATCTCTTTATGACAAATGTGCAAATTAGAGCTTCTTGGTAAACAACATAAATATCAGATCTTCCTCCTCTTCTGTTCTTCCTTCTCACAAACATTTAGTTCCCAGAGCAGTTACTATGATTGTTGTATGCCATGTGATGGAAAGACCATTGATTCAATGACTACACATGCATGCATCACGTACTACACACTGTGTGCTCAACTTAAAAAATAAACTTAAAAACTTTACTAAAATGGGAAACAGCCATCATGCAATTGACCTACCAGACTGTAATCACAGCAGTAATAAAATGTACCCTGCTTTTATTTTATTGACAAGATAGGAGGATGTTAGCCAGATAAATCACCATTGTGATAATGTTAACATGTATTCTGTAAACTGAACTGGTGCAGAAATATATTAGAATAATCCACATATAATATAGCATGCTTCCATAACATTTTTTACTGTCTCCCATTTTTATCATATAGCATAGCATGAGCTTTACAGTGGGACCTGTAGTTGACGTTAAATCAAACGCGACGTTTATATGACAAAAGTGAATGGATGGATGAAATAGTTACATTTTCAATAAACCAGATTTCTGGACAGGTCCAAGAGTTCATTAATCTCTTACTGTTTTTGAAAAGTCGCAATGTTCCCTATCAACATTTCGCTGTTCTGTTTCTGTTGACAGACTCTTTGTTGGAGGCAAGTCTACATTTTTGTAGTGGGTATACTGTGCTTAGAAACCAAAGTACCAAAGCATACTGAACATTTCCAAATTTCTCTGATGCTTATACTTGAATAAATGTACAATAAACATTGTACAATAACTGACTTTGTATTAAAACCATGTTATAGAAGGTATAAAACAGTCTCAAAGCAAAACATGTTCAAGTACTATGTAGTAAGTACAGAATTATATAAGAATTCGATGGATAAGCGAATGTAATAAACAAGCGCTGCATACAGACAGATTGTTACGGAAGTGTTTAACTACCATTTAACTTATCAATGACACATGCTCAATGATATGTCCTGTATCATTGGGCACTTTTAAGTGGGTATACTGACATTTTAAAGCTTTTCTATTGGGTATAATCAGTATACCCGCATATCGCATAGACTACACCACTGGTAAACTTTTAGAGGACATTCAAGGAACTGCCAATGTTTGGGTGCATTCTTATGCTTTGTTGTTTCACAACATTGTAGAGCAATGGGTACACACCACAGAGTGCTTCTGCCACTCGAGCTTAGTCTCAGAAATATGTATGGGACAGTCTGATGTCATGACTGTTCTTGTCTGTGTTGGAGCTGTTGGCTTTTTGTTTGCCTTAATGCTCACATGACAAACAAAGACTGGACACAGTCTGTCAGTCTCCTTGATGGTAAAACTGTTGCAGACAGATACCACTAGAGATATTTACTTATACATTTGTGTAAACAGTGGCAAAAGATAGTGTTTAATTGCCATTTGTGTGGCATTTTGTATTTTTAGGTTTTACTTAAGATTTGCAAGGTAATAAACAAATTCTGCAATATTTACTGTATGTAAAGAGTTCTGAGGACACTTTTTTTGCATTTAAATACATAAATTCTTTAAAGTGCCACACATATTTTGAGTAGGAGTATCTAGAAAAGTGTTGTCAAGCACACTGTAGTCACACAGCCTCACTTTAGATCGGCTTCTGCGCTCCAAGAAGTTTTTACTTTGTACATGACAAGGATCCTGTTTCAATCATGGTGCCTATGTGTGTGTGTGTGTGTGTTTTACTACTTATGTTTGCGTGTGTTTACCGTGGTTATGTGTCCATTGTGTTTTCTCTGCATCCTGTGGGACCTTACTCTAGTGCTTTAATGTCTTTGTGAAGAAACGGAGGGGAGGGGGTGTTGTGAAGGCGCAAATGGACGCAATATGTGCTCACATATGTCAAACAATATTTGCAGAGGCACGTGCAATCACGAGGGCATTACGGAGCAGTTAGTGTTTTCAGTGGACATTCACGCCACATGTTTCTCTCTTCTCTCATTGCTCGTTAGCCTCTTCTATTTAGCTCTGTCTCCTCCCCTTCTCTCTCTCTCTCTCTCTCTCTCCTTTCCTTCTTACTTGTTTGTGTAGCTTGGGAGTCTACCCACTCTGTCTCTTGGGCATTCTTTCTCTCTCTCTTTCTTTCATCTCTTTCCGAAGATCTGCACAGTTCAATTGGCCTAGCCCGCACTGACGGACTGACACACACCAGCTCAGCTGGCCAGCCACAAACACTCACACCAGTTTGACAGCGGAAGTAGGCCACTTTAATAGGGATATGTGGACTGCCCCCCTCTCTCTCTTTGCTGGATTATAACTTAGAACGTCTTCTTCTGGCCAGGTAGGATTTGTATACTGACATGTTGATTTTTTTATCTGTTCATGGCAGGAATTGTGGTTTCTGAGTAATCACCAGTGTGGTCTTATACAAATGGATTTTATGGAGGAGGAATAATATTTTAGAGAATTTATGCAGTTATTTTGTGTTCCTGTGAATTTTGTGAAGCAGGAGGCAAGAAGTGGTTTGACGGGAGACAGAGGACAGAAAGACAGAAGACCAATAGATGAGAGGAAAGATAGGAAAAAGCAATAAAAGCACATTTATCACCGGACATCTTTATGACAGGCCCATATGAATTGTATATGTCATTGTTTTGCTTTTAAAACTAGATACTTTACTTGCTTTTATTTGCTGTGGTTTAATAAAACCTCCTTTTATGTCTTTGTTTTTGAGCTTTTATTCACATCCTGTTTCACTCCACCTGTCCTTGGACAGCTTTAACACCTTCCTTTTATCATCACCTCCCTTGATAAAAACAAAAATGATTGTCAGTGTTTCTGGTCAAAAAAATCTTTATTATTATTATTATTATTTTTAATCGTAGTGAAACTTAGTTTGACCGTGCACCACTGACACGACTTGGTTTGTCACAACGCCAAGCGAGTTGTAGTGTGAAAACGTGGAGTCTGAGAGAAAGAAGGACGTTAGAGGATAGCCATTAAATGCACATGCTCTAAACCATGTTAGAGCCAAGCTGAAAGTGATACAAACAAGAGAAGAGGCAAACTGATGGACCACAGGGAAAAAAACAACAGGAAGCACGCTGAGAAAATTGCTTTTTGCTTTTCCTCATTAGGTGAATTGTGGGGGTAATTCTCTTCTAACAGAAGGGGAAAAAAACAGGGAGGATTAGATATAGGGTATGCAATGTGCATTGGTGAGAGCCAGCGTTATGATCAGTAAGTTACTGGTAAGTAAGTGTTTTATATGTATTCCAGTTACAGTTTCAATACATCTAGAAATTTTGAGAAAGATCCAGTGTCACTAAAAAAAAATCTCTTCTTCCTTGTCCATGAGCAAACCATCCATTCTATGACATGCACGCATGCATTAGAAAGAAGAACACAACAGGATTATTATTTATCAGCTGCTTTAAAGGGTCCAACAAGAACAAATGAGATGCGTGTTATAAACCTGGAAACTGTGCCACTTATTTTACACCTCGTTGTTTGTCACTCAGGCACATTACTGCACCCAAGGAAAGATAGAAAGGAAAAATAAAAAAGAGATGTAAGTAAGTAAGTATACGCAAATACAGTACACAAACATCACTGTGGAGGACATGAATTACATTCATTTCCTGGTGATGTATCCCAATGTCAGCCAAAATCTGCTCTTTAACCCCATCTTTGTATTTAGATGTAACGACTTATGCTTCTTGTCGCTGCATGGAAGAGAAAGGTCCTCACAATGTGACTGTTAAAGGTGATTTATGCTTCCATAAATGTACGCACACACATCTCTTCCTGTTTCTGTGAAGGCCCTTTCCAGTCCTCAGTGGTCACACTGTCTTCAGCTGTCTGGCGTCATGGGGCAAGTTACGTCAATGACATATTCAGCTTCTATCAGTAATGGCTTTGCAAACCAACCCCATCTTTTCCATCCTCTCTGGTTGTCACAGACAGTGCCTGGTTTCTTTAATTCTTACAAAGGTCTGCAGGCATTGCAGTGTGTTTCTTAATGCAAAAATTAGATGAGTTCCTACCCATTCTTAGCCAAATGTGTAATAGATGCACTAGTTAGCCTGGCTGTCCATATGAGGCTGCTTAATTGCAAAGATAAGATAGACACTGAGTGGATTCTGGCTGCTAATACAAGTCTATATGATATAGATCTGAACCCCAGTGTTAAAACAAGTCAAATCTGAAGAATTGATGACAAGTAAAGGAAAATTTATGGTAAAAGAAAGGAATTTCGTATTTAGGACCTAGAGATTTGGGACAATAGGATGATTTAAAATAATTTACAGCATCTTAAATAGTAATAGAAAAGCAAGGCATGAAATTATAAACATCCATTGTTAACTGAACAAAAACTCAAGTGAAATTCTGAAGCAGAGTGAAAAAATAGCATTGTTGGAGCTTTCTGCTGGATTTGCAGAGACATGACCTGAACTCCTCACAATCAACGAGTCAACACTTATTCTGTGATCTTCAACAAAATAAAAGTCCACCAACAGTCGAGGTTTGGACAACATTGAGTCCTGCTATAAACTATACTTGTCATTAAACTGTGATCAGAAGAAGTAACAAGAAGTAGCCAAAAGTCTTACACTGTAAGATCATTACTTCAGGTTGCTGCTGAAAACACGGTTTAATGACAGTTTCTGTAATTTAAGACTTTGTTTTTCTAAAATTACCACTATATGATGTGTGTATGCATGTTATGTGGTTTTAATTATTCAAGATTGTTTTTTCTCCTTTCAAGACCTGCTGAGGAGCAAATGATCTTTTACCTTTGTATTACATCTTGTTTGGTAGAAACATTTTAATATGAGTGTATTTTTCATTAAGTGTTATTTTGCAAACAAACAAACAAAAACTTACCTTAAATTTTTTTGTTGTTGTAAAGTTACAAATTATCTAAATCAAGAGGTTATGCAATAAATGTTTGCTTTTAATTCCAAAATCTTCAATTTATTTCCAGGATTAACAAACAATATGGCTTTTTTCTTAAATAATAAACCATGACTGTGACAGAAGCAGTGTTTGTATCATGTCAGGTCATTTTACTCTCTACCCAGGTGCCACATTACCTTTCATCTTTGGGTTATTTTCTTGTTGGCAGTGCATCTGACATAGACTATCTGTTGTGTGACAACAAGGCCAGAGAATAGCATCTGACATTGTCTGGACTCGGTTACCCAGATGCTGTTCACTGTACAGTAAAGTTTGTACATAGAATTCATTTAAAAGTATTTAGCATAACTACTTCCAACTTCAGGTTAAACTTTTATATACGTGTGCTAAATTTTAACACAGGGAGGAGATAAACTGAAGATACACAAACAAATATTCCCATTTCAGAACAAGAAAGGAAAAAAGAAAGATTGCCAGGCATTATTTGATGGTTTTTAATTAAAATGTTATTCAGTTAGCAACATTTTCTATATACTAGTAAGTAAACAAGTTCAGTGAATCCATCCCTTCTCCTAAATCTCTAAATATCATCAAACACAAATACATCTGTGATTGTTACTAATACTTCATTTTTTCAATATTTCAGCTGAATTATTAATAGTAGTGACTACTAATACTGTAGTAAACCAGGTCAAACTCCCTAACAAGTCTCCCCCCCATGTGGCATTTACTGGGGCTCCTGCAGTGTCATATAAAACAGGGATATTTATAATTAAAGAGAATAAACTTAAAATGTGTTGATGTTGTCAGCTACCATTGTGTGTAAAATCTTCAAGGTTGCCACAATTTTAAACTTTTGTTTCCTCAAATATATATATACAGTACAGTATATATATATTTACTACTAGTAAATATATATATATACTAGTAAATTACTAGTTATGCTAAAAATATAATATTTTCCCCAAGGTTATGGTATTTTGATCCAAACTTCTCATGAACGATTTTTAGTGGGATTTGCATTTCAGTGCTCACCTACTGGATCTAGAACACATTTTACGCTCCTTCCTTCCTCGTGCTCCCCTTTTCACGCTCTGGTTTCCTCTTCCCTTTGGGTCTGATCACGTTTCCTGATAACCATTTATTTTCACTGGTCTCTGAAATCGAGGCCTAAAGAGTATGGTGCATTGCCGTGCATGTAATCAGGCCATTTAGAGATTGATCATCTATACGGTCAGGCTATTTAGAAAGGTTTTGGTACTACACAAAGCAATAATGCCCCCCCTAAATCTTGGGTCCAAGATTGTTTTTGATGTCAAATCAGGTCTAATGTATATTTAGCTAGTGCAAGCATGCACTCCTGAAGGCCCACAAACCTAATGTCTAGTAATCGACATATATCTGGATTATTACCATATAAGATAACAGCATCAGACACAACTCCTCCATGTTATACATGTGATTGGAGGAATGTGAGTTTATGTAACAACCGGTGACATAGACAGGAACATATGATTTCACTTAAGGCAAATAAACAACTTAAGTGTGGCTATATTTAGTGGAAAATTATGGTCACAAACAAGTTCGCTATCCCTCTCGAGGCAGATAACAGCAGCATCACATCCCCAAGGAGTTGCTAACGACAATTTTCCTCTGAAAGTATCTTCCAAGTATTCCACACAGGTTTTTCCGTTTCAATATTTTCTTGCTTCAAGCTTATGGGACACTGGAAGGTTGTGTTTTTCTTCTGAACAGGCGCTCTGCAGTCAGTCAACCCCCATCTTCATCGTTCTTCTTACTCCTCGTGTTAAAGGTGCTTTCTACGGTGGCACTAAGGTGTAAATGAACATCATTTGAAAAAACGGAATTACATTTGAAAAAAAACTCAACAAAAACACAACAACATTTGAAAAAACAGAATTACATTAAGCCAAAGTGGAAGTGGCTCGAATCACATTAGAAAAAACAGAATTACATTAAGCCAAAGAGGAAGTGGCTGGAATCACATTAGAAATAACAGAATTACATTTGAAAAAACAAAATCACATGAAAAAACAGAATCACATTTGAAAAAACAGAATCACGTTTGAACAAAAAGAATCACATAAAAAACAGAATCACATTTGAAAAACAGAATCACATTTGAAAAAACAGAATTACATTTAAAAAATCACATTTGATAAAACAGATGTACATTTGAAAAAACAGAATGGCATCTAAAAACAGAATGAAAATTGAAAAAACGGAATCACATTTGTTTTTCAAATGTAATTCCATTTTTTCTAATGTGATTCCATTTATTCTAATGTAATTCCGTTTTTTCTAATGTGATTCTGTTTTTTCTAATGTGATACTGTTTTTTCTAATGTGATTCTGTTTTTCAAATGTAATTCCGTTTTTTCTTTTGTAATTCTTTTTTTTCTAATGTGATTCTGTTTTTTCAAATGTGATTCCGTTTTTTCAAATGTGATTCTGTTTTTTCTAAAGTGATTCTGGTTTTTTTTCAAATGTGATTCTGTTTTTTCTAATGTGATTCTGTTTTTTCTAATGTGATTCCGGCCACTTCCGCTTTGGCTTAATGTAATTTTGTTTTTTTCTAATTTGATTCGAGCCACTTCAGCTTTGGCTTAATGTAATTTTGTTTTCTCAAATGTTGTGTTTTTGTTGCGTTTTTTTAAATGTAATTCCGTTTTTTCAAATGTTGTTCATTTACACCTTAGGGCCACCGTAAATCTGTGCAGCACAAAGAGCTGAGTGGTCAGCGGAGGGCGTCTCCATGTTTGTGTTTGATTCAGGTGTCCGTCACTGGTTACCATGGCGATACATCATCACTAAATCAACCTCCTCTGTATCAGTGAAGACCACCAGGTTCAGTAAATATTACTTTAGCAACCTCAGCTTCTTGAGTTTATGTTTTTAAACTGGTCAGCTCATCGGATTATTCCAAAGATGAGAGGAGAGAGAATCCTGGATCCACGAGAACGAGACAAGATATTTTGACCATGTCTTTTAGGACAAATGATTTCCTTCAAACTCAACTGACAGACCTCTCCCCTGGATGAGTTTTCACACGACTTCAGGAGGATGAAGCAGCAGCTAATGCTTCAAGCTTTATCAAAAACAAACCTTTTTTTTGTTTTGTTCTTTTTTCTTCTTTCGGGGTCGCCACAGTGAACTATCTCGCATGAAGATGTGGCAATTGTTTTTACGACGGATGCCCTTCCTGGCACTACCACAGACCACCGAGCTACCACAGCCCTCTATGTGGAGCAGAGAGCTGCTGTCTAGGGTGCCAAGGGGAGCAGAAGGTGGGGGTTGGGGGCTTTGCTCAAGGGCCCAGAGTGGGACAAATGAGGGTGGAGGCAGGTGTGGGTGCTTCACCAATCCCACCCATATTTTGATGTTTTCAGGTACTGGGAGTTGAACCAACAATTTTCCGATCACAGGCCCACCTTCTCTAACCTCTGCGCCACCGCTCCCCAATTCAACAAATATTGAATTTTATTCAATATAAAATGTGTTTCAGAATTCCTTTCAAAATATTTCTACATAACTCTGTTCACCTTTGTCATTACAGTATATCTTATTCATCCACCAGAACAAAGACCTTAATGAACTTTATTAAAATACTTTGCAGCTCTTTTTTAGTATTTTCTTTTGGAATCACCTTTCTGTGCTGGTTCCTAATTTTACATTTGACCAAAGTTCATCAAAACAGGTAAACAATAATAATAATAATAATAATAATAATACAAATCATAAAAAATAAGAGAATTCCAGGTGCTGCTAACATTTCACCTTAAAATCTTAAGAGAAAACAAAACAGAACAAAAGAACAAACAAAATAAAAAGAGAGAAAATGAATCCAAACTTTGTAGCTCTGAAAACGATAACGGGGTATTCTCTGGGTACAACTGATTCATATCCAGAGAATATTCACATCTGCACAGAGAGACGCCACAACTCTGTTGTTTACCCAGAGCGAATGGAAAGAGAACAGACTCAAACTCTCTTTTATAATAAAGTGATTTAATTACAGTCTGAG
>JARVJN010000752.1:16962708-16975440 GCA_031763805.1 Argolebias nigripinnis | reverse complement strand
TTAGAAATGCTTTTAGTAGCACCTGGAGAAGCAAGGGGACTATAGTTTTTTTCAGAGATTACTTGTCTAACATCAGTCTGTCAGGAGATAGTGATAGAGTGAAGAAATATGTTAAAAAAATATTGTTAGAAAACTTACAGACTGCAGCTTTAAAGAGAAATACACTTTAACTTACCTTAAGAGCCAAAAGGATTATGTTTTATCCATGGACACGTTTGATTCCGCTTTCCTGTCCAGGATGTATTTATTTTTACTTTTTGTGCTGTTTAGTTAAACAGCAGATTAAGTGATTAAAATCCCCCAGGTTTTCTCCACTAGCAGTCGGGACAATGTTGTCTTTCTGTCAGCGGCTGCAAACAGATTGAACTGCTTTTTATTTGCGTTGATAAATCTGGCAATCAAAGTTTACAGAATCGATTTTAGCGATAAACTGTGTTTTCTATTCATTCTAGAAAATCTCGAAGGCTCGATCTTTTTCTATTTTAGGAGTTTTTGTATTATCCAGTTTAGAGATGGATTTGGGGTGGATTTCAGACTCAAATTTACTCAAACAAAAAATCACTCTGCTCTACAAAAACGTGTCAGGACTAGCTTTTAAAATGCATTTCTTTTAAAGTCTGTCGGCTGTGAGATGGGTCACAGTTCACAAATGAGCAGGGGTAAACTCTTGACTGCATTGATTTTTCAGATTAGGTTTATCTGAAATGTGAAGCAGCTTCACAGATGATCAGGTCTTAGCTTGTGTACACATTTTTATCACACATATGTCTATACTTTCCTCCTTGCATCAGTTCTATAGTTTGACATTTTTTTTATGTAAATACCCGATAAGCTTCCCAGGTGTTACAGCAAACAGCTTGAATGAGTTTGTCTTTTATTGTTTGACATGAAACATCTGTGCTGACTCTGATGACAGCTGTATAAAGGAAGAGTTTGCCTTTTGTTGGTAAAGTGCCTTTCTGTCTCTCCTCTGTCATCACAAGTCAATATACTGAGTGTGATTCACAAAGCTTTTTGGCCTAGTGGAATCTGTGGATTAGTTTTGTGTCATCACTTTTGTAATTTGGTTTGTTGTTCATTAGTTTTTACCTGCTTCCCACCATTTTTCATTAAGCTTGACTGTAAACCAGTAGCAAAGGCCTCATCTACTTTTCATATTAAGTCACCTAAATAAACATGCTCTCAACACAGTATCGTTCTGTGTTACTCAGAGGAGTACAAATTCAATAAGTTGGTGCTAAAGATTGAAATCTCTGACCTCCAGCCAAGCGTGAAGGAAATGAAATTATTTCCTGCAGATATAGGAGGCTGATATTTAACATATGGAAAAGACCACGGGAGCCAGTAAATGTAACAAAGAAATATATCTGACATGGTGAAATCATTTTGATCCTTTTATAGATTTTAAGAATACGCTCTTTGACCTTAAGTCCAAATGATTTTTTTTTTTTTGCTTGATCTGTCTCTTACTGGTAATAACACTACAGTATAGATTTCTTCTTATCCCTCCTTTCTTTAATAAATTGCACACTCCATGTCCGTGCACAGATATGAACTGGGTCAGACTTAAAGTTGGAAATGCACAAACCTGTACATTTTGAAATGCTGCAAGTCAGATTTAGTGGCTTTGCTTAGTCTTTTTGCGTCTAGAAGGAAAATGTTTTAGCGATAAGAAGAAATGGGTCAGTAGGGGAGCAAGGAGCACCTTTTGTAAAGTACAATACTGACAGTGACTCTAAAGGAGAAAGGGTTTGGCATTTTGCCGGAAGAGGCCTGATCTGGAGTAGCTCTACCTTCCAACTTTACTGTCTGTAAATGAATTCCCCATCTTGGCGCGAGATACCACAAGACACCATTAGAGGTCTTATAGAGTCCATTCCTTAGTCCGTCACAACCTGTGAAGGCCCAACAGCATATTAGGCAAGTGTGGTCACAATGGTTTTATCTTGTTTGCAGAAAATTTATAAATGTACTTTCTTTGTTTAATATCTTCTATTCACTGCAAAACAAAAGAGTAATTTGTCCTCACACTCATGCATTAATTGTGTTCTTCTAATTCCTTAATTTTAGCTTCTTTCCCCCCCCCCCCTTTCAACCCCACTCCCCCCACCTCCCACACACACACTTCTCTATACACATTTTTCTTCCTGTATTTAGTTTGTGGATTCAACACAGCTGTTTTCCTGGGATTGTCTACTTGATCTCTTCCTCTCCCTCCCATTTAGTCTCCCCCTTTTTAGTCAGTCCAGGTGTTTTGGAACAGTTAGCTGTAAAGCTATGAACCTACACCACCTAATGTAGACAAGATTAACACAAAATTAAACATGAATTTGTCAACAGATTACCTACAAACTTAAAGTTAACGTCTTCTTCAAACTGATCATATAATGTGTAAATACTGAATGTCAGTGTAGTTAGAACTCATCTAAAGTAAGCTCATAAAGGCAATAAATGTAGACAGATGGAGTGGACCAATAACAAAAACACAGCACTTATGACATATATGTGTTTCTCCTTCACACTGGTGATCCATAGAAATGTGCAGTACATGTATACTGAAAGTTTTTACAGTTATATGAACTTTTTGCTGCCAAGGTATGCTCATTGGTGGGCTTTTTGGAACCATTTAAAGTTACTGATGTGATAAGAACATTTCCTTATGCAAGTTTTATTTACAGCTTTAAAGTCCTGTTGAACTGAACTTAAGGATTTTGTGCAGGAAATTAAAGAAAGTTGCAGTATACCTGAAAAAAGTATTTGTATATTTTGTGCCAGCGCTTACAGATAGTACACTTTACTTTTTCAATTTTTATCTCCATCAGCAGAAACACTTACTCCTTGTCAACTACTACAGAATGCAAAAGGATTTAATAAAGACTTGTTGAAGCGTCTTTGAGCCAGAAGTTAAAGGCCATCACTTTTGCTGCAATGAACAGTAGAACATATCATTACATTAGTCAAGCTTTGCTTAAAGGGTAAACTTTATCCCATCTGAAAAGCTTGCCAGACCCCGCAGAAGGAATCCATCTCCTAAACTCTGCATGGGGATTGGGCAAGCTCAGAGTCCGCCTTCTCCAGACCTTCTGGACTATATAAAGCTCCAGCAGAGCCTCTCAGGGGTTAGAGGAATGTGATTACCAAACAAACCCCCTGGTTCTGACCACTGCCACTCCTGACACATGCTTACTTGCAGCTGAGTTCATGCCTGCACCCATGTTTTCCATCATGGTTGATTTCTCAGAGAAATACCTGGAAAGGTAAGAAAGCAGCTGTGGGTGTGTGTGAATTCGTCATTTGTGTGGAACTCTTCTGCGTCCTGCAGCGATCGTTGCTTTTAGGGTGGTATGAGGCTATCTCCTCTACTTGGATTTCATTTGGCAGTCGCAGTGAGGGAGAAGAATCCCTTGTGAGGCTGAGGTGAAAGAACTATTTTGGAGGAAGCAGCTTTAACTTATAACTTGAGGCTGTCCCTTTTTCCCATTTGATGTGGCCTGGATTTCTGAAATAGAACTGCTCATGTGCTCTTCTGTGACTAGAAAGGTGATTTGGCTCAGGAATAGAGCTCTTTTTTTCATCTTGACAGATTGTGAATGTAATGGTGTTATATTTATGAACCGAATTTAGAACAATTTATTTTTAATTGTTCTTCTAGGAATATTGCCAAGAGACTGTCTCTTGATTAAAAAGCTCTTTCAGGAATATTTTTTTCTCTTAGACATCTTGCTATTTGTTTCTTTTGAATATTTACTGAGTAACAGACACTGTGACACTAAACTAGACCAATTATACTTTCACATACACAAACACATAAACAGGCGTATGCGTCGGCACAGCCTATTTTATAAGTTATGTCCCATGTGCACTTCGCTAAAGCAAAGACAAAGAAATGACCAAATGCTTGAACATTGCCACTCGGGTTGCTTTGCTGTGTACCTCATCTTCCATTACTGTCGCAGATAAAGCCTTGTGGATAGATAAGTGAGATGAAAATAGGAGGTGCTATTGCTTTCTGCATGTATGGTACATTGTGATCTGCATCGTGTCTGTCTTCAGTTCTCCCAATGTGCCACCGGAGCCTTTCCCTGAGAGTGCGGCCTACTTTTGAGAACACCAGGAATAGCCAGAGGCTTGCTATTAGCGCAACTAATGTGAGCCGAGCAAAGGGGGAATAAAAAGGATAGGAAGCTACAGATAATTGCAGAGCAAAAGACCTCTTGGTCCTTCGCTCAAGCACTTAAAGTGTTTTCTCTGAAGTTAGGACACAAGCAGGCAGGCGTGTGTGGACAAGGTACTGACATGCTACAAACGGCTTGCTGAGCAGTGGGGCAGACATTTCTGGGTTGTTACTTCAGATCAAAGATCATCTTAATTTGATAATCTTTGTCAGAGAATGTGTTAGCATCTTAACAGATCAACTTAAGTACAGGCAGTTACTGGGTGTATTAAATCAAATGGAGGGTGATGAATGGCTAATGGTATTAGGACTAGTGGGAGGGCGGGCTAGGGAGCTGGAAAGATTCACTGAGGTGGAAATAAATGGAGTTTTACTCAGATCAGGAGAAGAGCTAAGAACACTTGATTAGCCAAAGTCAAATTCTGGACAAAATCAAACAAAGACGTCAACAATATTTTCAAAATAATTTTATTTTGTAATGTTACCCTTTGCATCTCTCCTGTGTCTGCTAAGCCCTCAAATATGTGTTGATGCTTCATCTTGTAAACCTCTTAAGTTCAGTCAGTAAAAACTTTGCAGTTGTGAGGTTGAAGAAATGACGCAGCGGATCAGAGATGTTTAGGAGAGTTTTGACTGTTTCGTTATCGTTATTCGATAAGCATGTGTGGACATGTGGATGTCCTCTGTGTGACTCTTTTACAATAGAAATAAATGTGTGTTAGCCCACACTAAGATGCAGCGGGGAATAAATATTTCAAAAATTACTTTCTGAGTTATTTCCCCCCGAACCAGGTATTGCTGCTATCAGTTTATCCAGCGTGCATTGATTAACAGATGCATCTGTATTGGTTTGAGGCTTTGAAAACAGGGCTTAGATCTTTTTTTTTTTAATAACGCAATCTCTTTGTTTGCAGTATCTTGTAGCACTCACATGGTGGCAGGAGAGAAATATTGAATTTCTTTTCAGTCTCTACTGTGACGACATTATTATCACATTTTTCTCACATAAGCTAAGCCTGTTTAAATCCAGACAAATAATAAAACATATTCTGTCAACCCAGCAGCATACTTTCCATTCCTTGCAAAATATAAATTTCTTGCTTTCACTCACATGCTCTAACTAGACAGAGGCTTCCTTTTAGTTATACAGTTGCCTTTAGTTCAACCTAAAAATAGATTTATCGAATAAGCCCTGTTCCGGTGTCATGTGTCTATTTAACAGCTTGAGAGTTTTTATATTTGTATCTGTGCCCTTAAAGCTTTAAACGTTATACTATTTTTAGAGGTATGGCATTAGAGACCCTGTTGTTTCCCTCAACCTGCCTACATTCGAGCTCAGCAGTCAAGCATCTGGATTTGAGGCTGTTTCAAACAGAGCACTTGTGTTATTTCAGTCAATGGATGAGTCATCCTACAGTGCGTGGAGGTTCAAATAAACCTAAAAAAAAAATTTCTGTTATGAAAAAGGAAAGAAAACAGCTCTCATCTTGCTCTTATTCTATATATACTTTCATATTCAGTTTCATTGAACGCCTCCATTCTGGTGATTTTGTTAGAAAGAGTTTAACATAAGTATTTAGACCAGCTTAACCCTCTTTACAAACCCAAACACACCCACATCAATCAATATAGGAAGTCTCAGTCATTTAGTGGTGTAGTCTATGTGATACATGGGTATACGGAATATACCCAAGCTTGGTAATTCCGGTATACACATTTAAAAGTGCCCAATGAACATGTTTTGCTTTGATACTGTTTTATAAAGTCTATGTTTTTAATACAAAGCCAACTGTTGTACAAAGTTTGTTTAAAATTTATTCAAATAAAACAATCAGAGAAATTTTGAAATGTTTAATATGCTTAAGAATCTAAATAAATCAAGGATTGCATTGTACTAACTGGTGTATTTTGGTTTCTAACCACATTATACCCACTACAAAAATGTAGACTACTGTGGTTATTATAATATGAAAGTTCTTCAGCTGCTCTTTCAACAGCTTGTTCTTTTGTCTGAACTTGTATACTGGCAGGTTTTTACTGTTTCTGTCTAGCGTAAGTCAGAAATACTTATTATCAGCTGACTGGGTTCTCTGTCTAGTGTGAAACTGTCGTACTTTTACACAAGCACAAACAGGTAGATAGATGTATAATTTATTGTCCCCAAGGGGAAATGTGTCTTGGACATCATGTGCTAACAAAGCTTCTTCCCCAATTAAATACACTACAACCAATAAATATACAGTATAATGAACAAATTACCTCTTCCTTTTATTCCCTGCATGCAGTCGTGCACACAATAGTAGAGCTTTCCAGCACCTGTGACCAGCTTCCAAGCACCATTTCAGCAGGCATGTGTTGGCACAGTTGCAGAGGGGTTCTTGGAAATAGTTTAACAGGATCCCTCTCATCACTCATATATCTAAGTACAGTAGGCTATATTTGATAATGCCATTTTCATTCTCTTGTGTATGTTTGAATGACAAGGGTCTATAACTTGAAGTGCTGTTTCTTAATTTGGAGAGTGCATTGCTCTCCTGGGTGGCTGTGGGTTGGAACAGCTTGCAGTGATTAGGCTCAGCTAGCTCACATCGCTGTGCTGCGTTTTTAGCGGGCCAGTCAATCCACAGTGGAAATCAAAAGCAGGAACTCAGGAAATGGGTGTTGAGTGAGGTTACATCCCAATGAGGAAGCACGTGCTTCAGGTCGGGAAAAGCCAGGACATGTACCATGGGATTATGGGAATGTGCCGATTCCTCTTGGACCCCAAGGGTACCAAGCGCTGGTTTCTAGCTGAGTCTTGATGTGGTGCATGTGTAGTATCAGTATTTCTCTGTATGAGGTAGTGAGAGACAGGTAGGACCGGTGAGGCAGGTGGTTAGGAGCTTTTGGATGATGATCCTGGAGCAAAAGCTGCAGCGAGGACGTCACTGTGCCCTTTTGCCCCTGCCCTTGGTCAACTTTGTCTCAGCAACTCCTGTGGGCATAAGTAAAATGGTGTGATGAAGTGGAGGAGTGAGGACTGACTCTCTCCTCCTTTGTCACTTTTGCTTAGTCCCTGTCAAGCAACCTGCCAGGGATGTTCTCGAGGAAAGACTCTACAAGATATTAGATTGGCAAGTGAGAGGCTGACAAGAAGCGAGGAAAAGGAGATTTACCTTTTGGAAAACTGTCCTATCGACATAACCCGGCTGAAGACAGCAATGTACACAACTTTTATCTTTGTTTTTTGTGGAGTGACTTCTTACAAAGTGGATTCATCGTAGTGAAGAGCTCCGTTGATTATTCCATGTTTGGATTGTTTCCGTTGTGGATTGGAAATTTGAAATCTCAATGTGCTTCCTTTCAGTGTTTTGTTCCCATCTTTATATTCTTTCTCATTTCCTTTTGTATTCCAGCAACATTTTCCTCTCTTTCAGCATTCACATTCATTTATAACAACTACCTCATCTTCCTTTCTTGTCTTTTTTCACTCAGGGCCAAAGACATGAAGAATCGGCTGGCTTTCCTGCGGAGGAGGAATGAGTCCCCAGGAAGTAACTCAGCCGGCAAGTTGGACAAAACCATGAAGTCAGTCAAGTAAGTGGCCACTTCCTGACAGCATGAGCTTGTGGGTGTGAGTGTGAAACGGTTTTGTGGATCTCGCCACAGCTGGTGGTGACCCTGTGGTGGCAAACGGAGAGATGGGAGTGTCCATGTAGGGTGGAATTCAAAAATGAATGAGAAATAAGTGAGTAGGAAAGACATATCAAATTAATTAATTAAAAAATATATACAATTTTTAATCTTTGGCTGAAATGTACTGTATTTAGCAAACTGAGCCAGATGAGTATGTTTTTTTAACTACAAAAAAATCTAATTATAAACAATTTGAGCAATATTTTCTTTATGAAATGTAACATACATATTTAGAAAGGTCCACATTTATGCATATACATATAAGTTGAGTGCTTATATTTTATTTAAAATACATCAAAACAATAAAAAGTGTAATATTTATTAAGTTGCATCGTTTGGTGTGAAATTTACTATTTAAATCCAACAATTACAGAAAGTTGTCCAAATTGTCCTGTCTTTTGTTATAAGTACACAAGTAAAACCGTTTTCCTGCATTTGCATACTGAAGTCTCTCCGAGGTGGGTTTCAGAGAGGGTGAAAAGACATTCATTTCACCAGTGAGAGGCAGCATGGGTCAGACAGAGCTGTGTTGTTGGAGGAAGGTCATTAAACCCAAGAACACATCCTGATTGGCTAGTTGAAGCCCCTCCCCCTGCTGCCTTATACGTATTGGCAAATATAAAAGCCAACCCCCATGACAGTGAAGCAGGCAGACTCATGGCAAACAGTATTGATGCTGTCCTCAAGACACAACTGAATGTGTTAGATTAGAGTGGAGGGAAGCAGCGCACAGGAACCATCTGCTCAGACATTTCCACTCACCGACGTAGATTTAAGTCCTGCGGATGGGTCACACAATGAGAAACCTGGCTGAAATGGGCTTGTTAAAGAACCGCTCTGCTTTCATCTGCAGGCCCACCCCAGAGGAAGCAATGAAATGGGGGGACTCTCTTGACAAGCTGCTGACACACAAATGTAAGTTTTTGATCTATTTCTTTTTTTTCCTCGTTTTCCAAGCTCATCTTTCCTTTATATTGCCAAGAAACGGGAGCACAGTGAATGCTTGCAGGCATAGAAGAAGGCTGTGAACTTGAAAATATACATATACAGATAAAATACATAGATTGCACACATGCGACTGATGTAATTTGATCGGTTCAATCCTAATGCCCAAAATCCTAATGCAGTCCATATTTTAGATGGCAATGCAACACCAAAATGTGTTGCTATTTTAAGCTTTTACACCCCCCTCCCACCACCACCACCAATTTTTTTTAAAAAGACAAACACTAACTCAAAGCCAAGCGCTACATCTGTTATCCATTCAGCTTTGCTGGCCCCTTTATTCACCCTCTTCTCATTTCCTCTCATCCACATCTTACCTCACTCCTGCTTGCCAGAATGAGGTAAGCGATGACAGCCACCATTGGCTCTGTTTATCAGCATGGCTGATTCATGGGAACGGAAAGGTGCAGATGGGATCCGTGGGTGGATGCTGTTCCTGCAATTCATTCCTTTGGATGCCCTTTCCTCAATTCATTAACTGGACAGAAACGTAAAAGACCGAGCTGCTGACGTTATTTTGGTTTCCCTGAACACAAAACAGACATTTCTGTATTTGCTTTTGGCGCTACTGGAACAACCATTAGGCTGAAAATTAAGGAAGTATAGTTACTGGGTGTGACATCACTTAGTCACTGTTTTGGATTTTGAAAAATTCTGCCATGTTAAATTTTTTTCACGCCCCATTTTATTACAACCACATGACTCAAAAGCAGTCAGTCACATACAGTACATATTTATTATTTTAGACTGAAACTCCAAGGATGGCTTCAACTGTGATGTTGCCATGGCTCTCTTCTCTTTGTTTATCCTCCTCCTCTGCTTTTCCTCAGATGGTCTGGCAGCCTTCAGAGCTTTCCTGCGCACAGAGTTCAGCGAAGAGAACCTGGAATTTTGGCTAGCATGCGAGGAATACAAGAAGGTCAAGTCGCAGTCTAAGATGGCCTCAAAAGCCAAGAAGATCTTTGCAGAATACATTGCTATACAGTCTTGTAAAGAGGTGAGTTGGGAGTGAGATGCTGTAGATTGAATCATCATCACACGTGTGTGCCCCTTTCCTTTGTTTTAGACCACTCTCACATGATTTATCATTTCCTCCTGCAGGTGAATCTGGATTCATACACTAGAGACCACACTAAGGACAA
Organism: Argolebias nigripinnis; assembly: GCA_031763805.1. Classification (NCBI taxonomy): domain Eukaryota; kingdom Metazoa; phylum Chordata; class Actinopteri; order Cyprinodontiformes; family Rivulidae; genus Argolebias; species Argolebias nigripinnis. The sequence goes on along the minus strand of JARVJN010000752.1, from coordinate 16,965,444 downwards.
CCTGCAGAATGTGACACGCTCCTGCTTTGACTTAGCGCAGAGGCGGATATACGGGCTGATGGAAAAGGACTCTTACCCCCGCTTCCTTCGCTCTGAACTCTACTTGGACTTAATCAACCAAAAAAAGTCCAGCGCCACGTCCACTTCGTCTTCATCTTAAGACCCGAGGAAGAACATGAGGAGCAAAGAACAATGATGACAGAAACTATAAAGGGCAGACTTGAAAAAGACAAAGTTTGTTGGATGTGAGCATTGCGGTTGGCTTTTTTTTCATTTTGTGTGTGTATGTGTCATCCTGTTCATTCTGACTGTTACATGTTCATGATGTGAAGACACAGCAAAGCTATGGCAATGCAAAGGACCAGGTGGATGGATGAATGGATAAATGTTACTAAAAATACAAAAGCCTGTATACAGAGGCTGGACGCTTGTCTGATCACTGTTTTGTCTTTATATGTGTTAAAGTCAACTGTTTTTTATCCAGTTGTACTGGAGAAAAGAAGGGGTTGCACCAAAAAACCCTGCAGACATGAAGACAGTCCGGTACTGTTTTGTCACTTTTCCCCTTTATTTCTTTTGAGACTCCCACTCTAAATCTCCTCTTTTGCTCCATCATGTCCTCCTCTGTGAAATGACTTCAAAGCTGTTGGTACGACTCAAAGTCCTTTTCCTCGTCTTTTCATCAGACTCCAAAGCTTTGGTGTTGAAAGGGAAGAAAAAAAAGTGTTTGATAAAAAGCATTGTGGCTCTGTCTCTACGTGCATCTGTTAAGCTATCCAACGACACAACACTTCTATAAATGGTTCTCATCCCTTTTTTATTTTTTTAAAAGAAATTCAAGACTGGATAGTTTCAGCAGGGACAACAACAGAGACAGATGAGCAATGAATTTAAAGATGTTTGACTAACGGATGGCCTGGAGATGTGCTGCAACACAAATATGCATACCTCTCCCATCCAAAGACATTAAAAGTCAAGTCTCAGCACAGAGACGGAAAACGGAAAGACGACTTGCTTCCTGCCTCCAAAGACTGTTTACTGAAAGGAATGAAAAACCAGGAAGAAAACATCTCCTATAACATAGTAGCGTATTGTGGACTAATGAAGCATTCTCAGGACGATGCTCTAACAGGCTGCAGCTTGGTAAATCTTGTTTTCTACTCACAGCTTTTTCTCTTACATACTTTAGGGTTTAAACCCACACTCCCATATTTCACACACAAAAGTTGTTCGTATGATAGTGAGAGGGGAAAAAATGTATGTACAAATTGTGTCTATTTATTTGGATTAATTTGCTGGATGCTTCTAAAGACACCCTGACGTCCTCTAAAGCACTCACTCGCCCTGAAGCTTTTACTTTCCACTTAAACACCAAACAAGTCAATGCTGTCCTGACTTAAGTGCAATATTTTTTTTTATTTTCATATTTTATTTTATTATCATGTTTGGTTTGTTTGTTTATTTGCGAAAAGTTACATTTTTTAACATGGAAGATGAAACAGCTTGAGCTCTGCATTATCTTTATTGTTAAGAGAAGAATACTTAGAGCTATAAGGTTGACTTACAATGTAAACTTTCAAGAAGCATAAGTAGTTTAATGAATTTTAAGCAAGTGAATTTAACTGTGTAAGCCCCTAGCAGCAGGCAGCTGGGGAAAGAATGGTTGTAAATATAATTCTTTAAGAAAACTATGTGACAACACATTAAAAAAATAAACAAAAATAAAAAACCAATAGGTCTCTGCTGTTAATGAATGTGGGACCCAGATGTATTTATGTAAATATAAGAGACTCAAAAATATAAGATGTCTATTGTTTTAAAAAGTAGGTAAGAGCAGGTGCAGTCTGCTCTTCTCCTTGGTCATACACAGCTTGTAAGGAGTTTTCCAAAATGCATTTTGTCATTTCCACTGTTTACAATTCAAAATGCATCTCCTATGATAGCAAGTGAAAACAGTAGACTACATTCGGTGTCATTGCTAATGAGAAATAAACCAACCAAATGATAAAGTACTGTGTCTGGTGTCTAGATTAATTTCTCTTTACTTTTACGAAGACAATATTTGCATGTTAAATATGCAGTGAATTTTGTAGCTAGAGGTGACTTGGATAAGCATTTGTCAAATAAAGGAAACGTTTGCTTAATTATGCACAACTTTGAGCCACAGTACTAATAAGGGTTGCTCTTGCACAAAGGCAGCCATACATTTATTATGACAGCTACAGAAAACAATTAAAAAAATTGCAGCAGGCCAGAAATCACTTTTATTTCAAGGTAAATTTATTTTATATTCTATTTTATATAACAGTTTTTGTAAAATCCGGAATACTGTACTTTTCTTCCCAAGCATGTTCCAGTTTTAATATACACCAGTCAATAGAGAAAACACATGGTCAACTGGGTCTGGTGCTAAGAGATCTGCTGGGAGGAGTAACAATATCCATCCATCATCGTCTTTACCCGCCTCTTTTTCTTTCGGGTCACGGGGGGTCACTGGTGCCCATCTTCAGCTATCACTGTACGAGAGGCAGGGGGACACTCTGGACAGATCGCAATCCATCACTGGGCCACATAGAGACAAACAACCATTCACCCTCACTCAAACCTGGGGAGAATTTAGAGTTACCAATCAGTCTAACATGCATGTTTTTGGTCTGTGGGAGGAAACTGAAAGTTATGCACCATAACTCATGTTCCCTGAAGGAAGGGAACGAGGTGCAACACATTGCTATGGGA